>JAVJIF010012466.1:0-152561 GCA_038442645.1 Agave tequilana
ATTATTTACAAAGCATCTAAATAATGATATTCTTATTGTGTAAATTATTGTTGATGATATCATATTTGGATCCACTAATGAAGTACTTTGTAAGGATTTTGAATCATGCATGAGAATGAGTTTGAAATATCAATGACGGGAGAGCTTAAACTACTTTTCTTGGACTCCAAATCAAGCAAAAGAGTGTGAGATTTTCATAAACCAAGCCAAATGCACAAGAGAACTTACCAAGAAATTTAGACTTGAGGATGCAAAGACTAGCAAGACTCCCATGGCTACTACAACAAAGCTTGACAAGGATGAACAACATAAGAATGTCGACATTAAATCTATAGAAGCATGATTGATAGTTTGCTTTATTTTAACAGCTAGTAGGCTAGATATTATGTTTAGTGTGTGTCTATGTGCTAGATTCTAATCTTGTCATAAAGAGTCTCACTTGTTTGCGGTAAAATGTATTATTAGATATCTTAAGGGCACTATTGGATGGGCTTGTGGTATCCAAAAATCGAAAAATTTTCTATGACGAGTTTTTTGGATGCTGAATATACTGGGTTGTAGAGTGGATAAGAAAAATACAAGTGAAACTTGTCAATTTCTAAGAAATTACCTTATTTTGTGGTCTTTCAAGAAACAAATTCTGTAGCCCTCTCCACGATAGAGGCGGAGTATGTTTGGACCGGGGCTTGTTGTGCCAAGTTTTTTGGATGAAGCATCTCTCCTTGACTATGATTTTCATTATGATCATATCAAAATATTTTGTGATAACACTAGTACTATTTATATGAATAAGAATGCAAAATCAACATAGTAAGACAAAGCATACAGAAATTCAATTTCACTTTCTTAGAGATCACTGTGAGAAAGAGATATTGAAATTGATTATGTTTCCACTAATTTTCAACTTGCGGATATTTTTACTAACCACTAGACTATAATAGATTTTCATTCATTTGTGGTGAGTTAAATATTTGCATTATGGATTCATGAGTTTTGAAATGATTTTCTATTGGTATCATGTGTATCTCTCATGGTTTCATGTGTACTTGTGTATCTTACTCCTTTTTGATGTATGACAAAAGGGGGAGAAGTATTTTGATAGATATATAATTTATTTGATAGTAGCATGAAAATCCATAAATAATCCATTTCTATTAAGCATAACTTGAGGGAGAGCTTTTTTCATATCATTTATTTAGAATAAACTCATATGTTTTGTCATCATCAAAAAGGGGAGATTGTTGGCCCAAGGTTACAATTACCGTTTCTTGTTTGATAATAACAAAGCATATGTAGTTATTTAGTACTAATCAATTTCAAGTGTTTAAGTGTGTTTCAGGGTTCAAAAAGTTTTCAAGAGGCTTTCTTCCTCTAAAGGAATGTGTTGAAAACTTAAGGGTATACAAAATATAGGATTGGAGCTCTAAGCACTCGATGTTGCTATTAGAGAAGCCCGCTTAAAGTCACTTGTAGTCACTAAAGAACCTTGTAAGAATATAGTATGTTAAAGGGCAAAATATAAATTTGAAGCCCAAGAGTCACACACACAAAAATACACATTTTCTAATACAAAGTTTTTCCTGTATTGGTGTTTTGAATGATACATGTTTCAAATTTTCCAAAATTTTATATCTTATTTAGAACATGTATTTTCATTGCTCAAACATAGCCATTTTATTCTAAAACCAATACAAAATATGTACAAAAATAGTTTTACTTTTAAAAATATTCAGAAATTTTTGTTTTGGCCCTAGGTCGGTCGAGTAACCGGTCGACCATAGCCTAGTACAGGCCAGAACGGGAAACGGTCGAGTAACCGAGCAGTCAATCGCCCTTCTGGCATAGGGTTGTGCACGTTGTGCATATTAGTCGGTCGACCGCTAACCCCTGCGGTCGACGAAAGATCGACCGACTGGCACAACCTTTGTCTCGTTGGGGCCGGTCGACCCCCCACTTTAAGAAATATTTTTTGAATTGAGTCTGGTCGACCTAGCGGTCGACCATGCCTAACGGTTAGTTCAGTGATGAATGGTCGATCGACCAGTTGGTCGACTGTAGCCCTGTAACCAGCCTATAATAGCTATTTTAAAAAATCTGCTTTTCTCCTCAAATTAAATGTATGTTTTTGACTTCTATGGGTCAAATTATTCCCTTTATGACCTGATAAACTATACTAAAAGTGTTTTCCTATTGCCCAAATAAAGGGTGATTGGGATTAGATTTTTACTACAACAAAAATTCATTTTGAAAATTAAGTTTGCTTCAAGAGAAAAGTTCTTTAAAGTTTTTCTAGTTTTCCTAGTTCTTTCAATTCCAAAGATCTTAAATTGGATTTTCAGCTCTTAAATTCTTTTTCTACTAAATTTTACTCTCACAAACTCCTTGAGCTTTTATTTATATCTATTCTATAGGAAGTTGTAAAGAAGAGAGTGTTTGTGTCTCTAGATCACAAAGAGCTTTGTAAAAACTCAATTGGCTTTGTGTTACCTCTTGTGTAGAGGATTGAGTTGCAGAGTTGTGTACTCCGATCACTGTAATTCCTTATTATAAGGTTCCTTTGTGGAAAATCCAATAGTGGATAGTGAAAGCCGTCACAGTGGTGAAGTGGGGACGTAGAGTAGTGGCTTGAATCTCGAAACAAATTCTTCGTGTTTGCGATCGCTTGTCTCTATCTTTATTGCTTCTATTTCCTTTGCTCGCATCTTATTCATTCATATTTGTCGTCTTTACTCATCTCAACAAGAAAACAATTGAGCACCTCAACTTTTAATCTAGAGGAATCGTGAGGAGAAGTTAGAGCCCTTCGCAGGGAATTCGGCTTCAGTTCTTGTTTTAAGTGACCGGTTTGCATTATTCATCAAAATTAGTTATTATTTCATATTTGATTAGCATTACACCTTTTCACCCCCCTCTAGGTGTATTTCACGCTTATCGTTCATCTGACCCCCTTGCCAACAAATTATAGTCAAATAGAGTAATCATTCCAACGTGGATCCGAAAATGCCAGAAGATCCCTTCAGGCTCGATCAATATATTTTTTTCAAGCTCGGAGACTATTCAGCATCTGACTCCTCAGAATCAAGAACTAGTTGCTTCTCTTTGGATTGCTTGGTGTGGTACTCAGGCGACCACATTATTACCTTCGGCTATTCAGCATCAGAGAATGACTTCTTCTTGTGGGATCATCATCTTTTTTGCTGAGCTCGAGTTTAAAGCCCTTGATAATCAGCTAAAAACTGAGAGCTTGGTCATCTGAAAGCCACAATGCAATCAGATAGCACTACGGAGATGAGCCGCTCTTAGTGACACTGGGAAGTATGTTGATGGACACTCTACTTCCTTGTCAAATAGTCCCTCAATCCACTATAAGGGTACCTGAAGAAGTAACCTCGAACCTATAGAGGGGTGAGGGTTTCCCAGTTCAGCATTGTTCTTGGCCACTTAGGGTTGGACGCAGATCTCGTGTCTCTGTGTTAAAACGTGAAGGTCGCATTTGAGCATACTCTGCTTTTGAATGTTAGTCTCGCATTTTGGAGTTGAAATGCCAGGTCGCATTTTGGCGTGGGTTTCAGCTGAATGCGGGTCTCGCATTTTGGAAGAGAAACATGGATCTTGCATTTTGGCATAGCCATTGGCTAGACGCAGGTCTCACATTTTTGCAGTGAAACGCAGACCTCGCATCTAGGGACAAAGATGCAGGTCTCACGCTCTGCCACAGAAACACGGGTCTGAACCTCGCGTTTGGTGCTGGTAGCACAGAGTTTAGTTGTAGTGGCATCTGCTTGCTGACAATGAGCGTGATGCCTTTATCGACGATCAGCATTCCAGGTGGTTCACGGGGTTGTTGAGAGCCCCGGTGACCTGGATTTGCAGAGCCTTGAAAAAAGTGGCGACGAGATTGGTCTGCACCGCTATACTCACCGTAGGTCATGGTGCAGGTCTCTTGAGAAACGTTGGCGCAAATCATCCCACGAGAGGTTGTCAGAGCCTCTAGAGATATCAGACCATTTGCTTTGTTTGACAAGCGCTCGGTTAACTTTCAAAGAAGTTTTTCTTTGAGAAGTCTCCGAAGAAACTTGAGAGCGAGTCTCTGCAGAATCTTTGCGGTATTGCCGCATGGCCTTAGGGCTGATGAAGCCCGAGGAGAGAAGTCATTTATATTCTCTTGGTCAAATTGGAGAACAAGCGATTTGACCATAGATTCGAGAAGCTTGAGATCGGCTAGCGCTATGGCTTTCCTTGTCAGTTGAGAAAGTTGTCTCCAGCAAAGTCGCCATCTTTTGTTTGATCGAAATTTTTTTAATTGCATAGTTCTTTGAGTGGATGAAAGATTACAACAGAACAATTTTGATTATAAAAGAGAGAAGGATTTGAGTGGATCTCCTCTTTATTTAAAGTCGGATTCTTTGTGTAGCAGTGGAGAGTGAATCTTGTTCTCCGTTGACGAACCGAATAATAAGTTTCTCTTTGGATCTTCTTGTTATTGCTCTCAAAGAGTTGAAAATGAACTCTACTTGAACGCAGCAAGTTATAAAGTTTTTTCCTCTAGAAGGATCTCTTTCTCTCCTCACTTCCTTAGACGTCTTGAAGCTACGAAAGTCCAGAATTTGAACCAAGGAAATGAGAAGGTGGATGTGTTTTTCTCCTCTCTCCTTTTCTGGCTATTTGGAAGCTAAATATAGCCAAGCTAAAGATCTCCCCCTTTTCTTCATGGCCTTCATAGCTATTTATAAGAGCTCTCAGGGCATAATTGTCCCCTATAATCCCTTCATAATGGGGATTAATGTCCACATTATGTGGGTGATAAATTGACCAAGAAATGGTTGTCAGTTACAACAAATTGCAAGCTTCGCACTGGACGCGGACTTCATTTTTTTATTGAGACACAGAGCTCATAGGCTCACGCCCGCGTTGGAATGCAGAGCTTGCATGTTCGTATTGAAGTTGAAACACAGAGCTCGCAGGCTAGCATTTGAGTCAAAAAGAGGGAGCCTGTATATTCGCGCTTGAGTCAAAACATGGAGCTCGCAGGCTTGCGTTGAAATTGAGACAGAATGCTATCCGGCTCGCGTCTGAATCACGATCATCATGTTTGACATAGAACATGACCCTCGCATCGTACTTGTTTTGAGTGTGATATACATGTTGATGTAGTGCCTAATTGCACTTAGGTTTGAAACGCGACCCTTGCATCAACTTGAGACATGCGTTTAAGGCTTTTGTCTACATTGATTTTTAGATAACCTACACCAAGTTTGGGCGAATCACATTAAATTCTAGTTTTATTTTTTGTCTTGGTATTGCTACTTTGTTTTACTAGCTTTCTTCTCCAAGTATTACATTTTATCATGGTTCCACAGCGTATCACGATCCCCGGCATACACAGCTGGTGTCATAGCCTGATTGTTGGTGTGGTCTCAACACTTTGTATCACATATTAAGGTTGACGATAAGGTGATATTTCGAATATTAGAATTTTTGCGAGCAAGTTTAGGTGGAGAAACTCAGTTTATGGTAAAAGGGTGAAGGCGTTATTGGTGCAACGTGATTTTCACAAAACCCTAGAGGGAAAGCCAGTAAAACATGTAGGTATGTCAGATTAGGATTATAAGGAGTTAGATCTAAGCGAAAAGCACGATCCAATTATATCTCGCAGACGAGGTCATATACAACGTAATAGATGAAAAACGGCTACGAATTTTTAGTCAGGTTATAAATATTGTATATAAAAAAGCGCCTCTCCAATAAGTTGTACTTGAAGAAACAACTATATCAGCTATGCATGAAGAAGTGACAATGATTTGGGAGCATTTAAACTTCTTCAACAAGATCATTAGTGAGTTACTGGCTATTGATGTGAAGATCAATGAGAAAGATAAGGCGTTAATACTTCTCAGTTTTGTTCTGGAGTAATACGATCATATCACAATCATCATGCTTTATGAAAAAGAACTCTCATCTTGGATGAGGCCACAACAACTTTATTATCAAATAAGATCAGAAAGGCCAATCAAATTGAACAGGAAGGTTTAAGTTTGTTGGTCATGAAAAAGAAAGGAGAAAGAAAAGCCTGGGTTCGTCGAAGGCTTGTCTCTTATATCACAAAGAAGTAATTGGAAGAACTACAAGCATCGACAAGAGTAGTTGAAGAGAAAGGGCAAGCTGCAAAGGCAGATGTAGCAGAGGGTGTGTGAGTACACTTGGAGATTATTTTTGGGCTAAGGAAGGGTGATGAAATCCCCACCTTATCTTTTTTATTTGGGGTTTTGTCCTAAATGTCAATTGTGCAAGTGTACTGTATATTCACAACAAGATAACACTCAAAGCGATAAATCACTCCAAAATGCTGGTCCTATTCTATATGAATGCACACGTACATTTCTCAAGCACTCTTCAACAGAAATTGAAATGAATTGAAATAGACACGTGCCCTAAATGCATGAGTCTAATTCAATTTTTAATTTAGTAACAAATGAATTTCTGATGAATTATTACAAGTGTAAAGGTGAAGCATATAAGTGACTAAAAATTTGAGAAAGCAATTTGAGCGTTTTTGGCAACCCTGCAGAAAAGCTTTTGTTAGTACTTCAATCGGAAAAATTCGTTTTAGACGAATTTTTCGAGGGCAAATGAATTCCTCGTGCAATGTCTTTGGCCACCACTCTTGCTTCCCGTTATAGTTAGCTCCTTGGTACTTCTCCTACATACAAAAACAAAGAAGAATCTTTAGTGTTGAACAATAAAGTCGTTCCCTCCACGGCAACGGTGCCAAAATTCGATCACAAAAAGCATGCACAAATATAAGTAAAGGAATGTGGGTCGATGTTACTGCTTTTGTGATTCTTCCGTAGTAGAAAAGTGGCTATACGGCTCGTATCCACAAGGAGGGAGAGCGATGGAAGCTTTGGTGCAGCTTCTTCGTTCAAAGTAAAGAGAAAGTTCTTTGGTTCAAATAAAGGATCGAAAAGAAAACAAGTATTATTTCAAAGATTTCTTGAATTTAGTTGATTTTTGTAAAGATGAGTTTTCTTAAAGGTAAAAACACAAGGCTAACTTTCTACTAAGTGCTCCCACTAACCTCTAACTTCTTGAAGATTTAGCCTCACGATGGATCATAGGCAAGCATAATTTTTATGCATAGGAACTATTTACGTTGGAGAGCGAATGAAAATCGTTCCTTTAACTTAGCTTTACATGGCAAAACTTGAACATTCCCTTATCAAGATCCAATCGAAGGCGAGAATAAGGGAAGAAACAAGTGCACAAATGGTATCGACAAAGATTAATAGGAATATCTCTACTTATAAAGACAAGCAAAGTTTTCAATCTATAGATCATCAAAAACCCGTTAAGCATGAAATATAGAGAGCTAATACTTGTAGGTAAGTTAGAGTTAGAACCCTCATCTTAAGATATCATAACTCTCATTTGCACAAGGCTTGTTTCACACTATTGACTCATTTGGGTTATCAATCAAGTTTTTAGAGATTAGGGGGTTAGTAGTTAGTTAGCCATGCAATTAAAGTTTAGTTAGACATGAGTAAGAAAAGAAAACAACAAGAAAGAAGTAGTAAAAAGAAGGAGCATTACACTAAAATAAGAAAGTAAAAGCAAATGAAAACACCAAGTAAATGGAAAGAAGAAAGAGAAGTATTACTTGTATAAACCTGTCACCTTCATATACAACTTGTACACACTCTCTTTCTTTCACTATAATGGCTAAACCAACTAGAAGAAGAAGGAAACATAAAAATAACTATAAGTCCTAGAAACAAAATAACAACAACTCCTAAAACTCTTGATCTCTCCTTTGCAGAACTCAAAGTGGGGTATTTATATGCACCAGGGGAAAAGCGGCCAGGGGGCAACCCCTTGCCCAAGGCATTACCGTGGCCGCGCCAGTACGGCCACGTAAATGCGGCCAGAGCTGCGTTTTCGCGGTTGTACCAGAGCAGCGCGCGCAGCACCGCCTGCTGCGCACTGTCGCTTCAGTCACCTGTCGGTTGGATCTTCTGGATTTCTGATTTAATGCCCTGGTCTAACAGAATCACCTCCTAAAGTCAATGGCTACTTTGTAGGCCTTTAATCACCCATTAAATGGTGATTTAGGGTCTTCTTCTTCATTGCACACCATGGACCTAGGATCACACAAGCAAACCATTATTAGCAGTATTTTATACAAGATTAATGTGAAGATGTGATAAAAATTATGCAACATTAGAGATTAATCACTTCCCATGTGAGGCGGAAATTGCGCTTTTGGAGAAGCAGGAGCCCGCCGTGTTCGAGACCTACCGAGAGCTGATGTGCCACTTTTACATCTGCTTGGGCATGCATGGCAACCACAAGGAAGCTTCGAGCAATTCGAAAAGTTGGGAGAATTATCTATTCCCCAACCTGGAGGATGCCCCTAAAGCGGTTCACTGTGGGGGTTTGATTATTATTCATTTTTGCATATTTTGCCACATCTATACCATGCATATCATAAATAAAAATGGGATTTTTAATCTTTTTCTCTCTATTTTTGCAGGTCCATATTTTAATGGAGAAGAGGCCCATAATCCCTTTAATTATCCAGAATTAAAGGAGAATTAATCAAAGCCCAAAAGAGAGCCCAAGGGTTGAGCCCAGGACCTGGAGACATCCACGCGCCAACTCAGACATTCCAAAAGGTCCACGTGGCTAACAACCTGCGAGACATCCGCAACAGAAATCTCGGCCTCAACGGCCAAGATTCGGCCGCGGAAACGCGGCTCTGGCCGCGGTTCCGCTGCAGTTACAAGGCCGTTGAGCCCGAGATTCTCTCCAGCTGTTTGATTCTGGAGCCTTCTTCTCTGAGGCTATAAATAGACCACCAGGGCCAGCGAAAGAAGAGAGGAGAGAATAGAGCTTGTATTTTGTATGTTTTTCTCTAGGATTTTTAGTGCTCTAGGTCTTCTTCTTCCTCCTAGAAATTCTGCAAGAGAGAGATAGTGAGAGAGTGAAAGCTTGTGTAAACCAAGGGGTGACAACTTGAAGCAACAAGGATTAATCCAATCTACTTTCTCTTCTTTTGCAATTTCTAGTACTTTACTTGCATTCTTTCATTCAAGCTTTACTTTCTTTGCATAATATCTTGTTGTTTTTTTCTTTCTTGTAATGGCTAGTAGCTAACTTCTTCTAACATGACTAGCTAACCACTACTTTGCTAACTTCTAACCCTTAGGTGATTGCTAATTCTTCATCTTGCAATTGTTGAGTCTTTTTTATCCATGATGAAGATGATGGGTTACTTTCATTCTTGGCAAGCTCTTGTTGTAATTCCATATGATTCATGTGTGCCTCATTTAGAGCCTTGTCTTTAGAACAAGTGCCTTGATGGAACATGGAGATGGATCACCAAACATATGCTATTTGTTGTACAACTTCTTTACTTCAATGCTAACTTGTTGTAATGCCTTGAATGACTAATGAATGTTGTGTCTTCTTCCTTAGCATCCCTTGAGTGTCACTCCTCAAGTCCACCATTGAAAGTCTATCTTGAGAGCTGATGAACTCAATGAGGCTACAAGACAAGTCCAAGAAGATCACCCATCCATCGAGTGGTAAATGAATTTGACCAACACGCAAGACATATATTTGCCGATGAATCAACATGAGGCAAGCATCACCATAACGGAGTCTAGTAAGTTAGCAATTTAGAAAGGTAGCTAGTCATGGTTTTCTCCATCTTAAAGTCTTTTACAAAGTTCTCTTTCTTTTAGTTTTCTTTCCAAAGCAAATCTCTTTTTCGATTTCTTTTCATTTTCTTTCCATCATGCACAAATCCACAAATTCTTTTACTTCTTTTTCCAATTCATTTTCATTCTTTTAAAAACAAAGAAGAACCTTCGTTTTCCATCTTCAATACCAAACCGTAACGCTTCCATCGCAAGCTCTCCCTGAGAATCGACTCGTATAGCCTATGCTATTACGGTGATTTGGAAAGAGTACATCAATCATTACAAATACATTTCGGAGAAAGTAAGCACTACAAGGTTGCCTCTAAACCTTCTCTATTTGTTGAATATATGTGCATTTCTACTCACACTACTCTTTTCCTATCAAATTTTTGGCGCCATTGCTGGGGAGAGCAACGGTTTTTGATTTCAAGTGAAGAACTAAACGAATTTTCTTCTCTGTTGCAGGTTACAGGTGAAGAAACAGGAAAATTTGCATTGCAGTGACATATAAGTGGCTCTGGGCCTCTGCTCTAGAAAGCAGAGACCAGTTGCCCTCTGATTTGCCGCGATTCCACGGCCAAAGCCGCGGATCCGCGGCAAAGAGGAGTGAACTACTCATAATTTTTCTGCAGGGTTGCTTGCTCTGCAAAATACAGCTGCTGCAATACTTAATTCTTGTATGCTTCACCATATTCCTGCTAATAATCAACAGTAAAAAATTTGTTGCAAAGTTAAAAATTGATTAGACGTTTGCATTTCTAGGCACGTGTCTTTTCAATTCATTTACTTTACTGTTGAAGAGTGCTGGAGCAAGGTACGTGCGCATTGCATTTTGATTAGGACTCACTTCTTGGTTGATATTTTATCGCTTTGAGTGAATCTTGTTTGTTTATATCGTACACTTGCACAAAATCGATTTTAAGGGCATACCCAATAAATAAGATAAGGTGGGGATTTCATCACCCCTTCCTTAGCCCAAAAACCACCATCCCAGCACTCACAATCCCAAGCTTTATAATAAAATCTGATAGACGTTGGCCCTAGGGACATCCAGACTCAGTAGGAGATCGGCCGAGGTTGGAAGTTGATTTTGATTCATACTCCGATAAAATCAGTGTCTAGGCTGGGGATTAAGAGGTTAAGCCTCGAAGATACCGTGGTTTGGCGTAATTAAGGCCCGTTGCTTACGCACGGATACCTCCCACCGTATTTTGCCCCTACCTGGCTGATTAGCTGTGGTCTGATTCAAGCAACAACCTTCTTTAGTTCATCGAACAGTTAGGAGTCGTCTAGGTCCAGGAACCCTAGATAGCTTGGATTGATTTTTCTTTTATTGTTTGTTATTTTCATTTTTCTTTTTCGCTGGTGTGATCGGTGCACGTTGTTTGTGACTGTATATGCGAGAGTGGTACCGGGATTCAAATTCTGCAAGACTTGTTAGACTTTCTACATTAGCACATACACCACCACTTGACATTATGGAAAACAACGTTTCGCTTCAAGATAGATTCTACCCGATTCGCACTTCGCTTCCTTCATGCATTCTTCTCCCTGAACCCAATGGAAATCACTTTGAGCTGAAACCGCAATTCATCAATACACTTCCCCGATTTCATGGTCTAGAGTCTGAGGACGCGTACTTCTTCATTCGAGAGTTTGAAGAAGTATGCGTAATGATGAGAATTTCCCAATTGACCGAGGATGCTGTTAGGTTAAGGTTCATACCATTTGCACTGAAGGATTTAGCTAAGAAATGGCTTTATAATCTTCCCGCCAATTCGATATCTTCATGGGGTAATTTTGTAACAGTCTTTCTTAAGAAATTTTATCCCATCCACAAGACAGCCCTCATGAGAAAAAACATAATGCAATTCAAGCAGGAACCAAATGAACCCTTCTGGAAGTATCTTGAACGCTTTAAAGACCTTGTAGCCCAATGTCCTCATCACGGCATAGAGAAATGGCGTCAATGCCAGATTATCTATGACGGTCTAGATTACCAAACGAAAACACTCCTTGAATCCATGTGCCAAGGGGAATTTTTGAAGAAAGATGAGCACCAGGGGTGGGATCTCTTTGAAGCCCTAGCTGAGAAAACCATTGAGTGGGAGTCATGTCCAGATAAACCCACTCCCACTACTTCCAGAACCGGGATGCACTCGATAGAATCCTCCATAGCAGCTGAAGTAAAAATCACCCAATTGATGAAGAGGATAGAACTGCTTGAGTCTAGGGAACATTCTGTTGTCAGTCAGGTCAACCCATCACCTGTGGTCAAACCAGGTTGCACCTACTGTCATAATCTCAACCATGTCTTTGAGGAGTGTTCATTATATCAGTCTCAATCGTATCAGGAGAACACGAATGCAGCGTTAACCAGACCCAATCACAATCCGTACTCCAACACATACAATCCGGGATGGCGAAACCATCCAAATTTTTCGTGGAGTCAGTCTGGTCCTGAGCAACATAGGCCACCATTTTCACATCCATATAATGCTCAGCCTCATCCACCCAGTTTCAATCGAAATACACCGAATTTTCATCCATACCAAAGTCCACCACAATCACAATCCTATCAAAATCCACCACACTACCAATCACAATTCCAGTCTCCATACTATCAACATCCACCCCAGAATGATTCAGAAATATCAGAGTTGAAGAAAATGTTAGAAACCTTTGCAAAGGACTATCGTCAGGAGATGAATAAAGTACAGGTCCAGATTGGGCAATTGGCTAATTCTGTAAACGAGAAACAAAAAGGAATGCTACCAAGCCAGCCATTGCCTAATCCCAAACATCACTTCCCTTTGCATGAAGTGGAAGACACGGGCCCCAGTCAATGCCATGCTATTCATACCCTGAGATCTGGAAAACAGGTAGATAATAAGGTTTCTGATCAATCATCCCATCCAGCACCCAAGCCAACACCTCCAATCCAAATGCAACCAACTTCTGACAACCCATCTTCTAGTTCAGAGCCATCCACTTCAAAAGCCAAGGGTAAAGAAAAGGAAGATGAGCAACCTTATAAGCCTAGTGTTCCATTTCCAAGTAGGCTTACGAATCACAAGATAGATGCTCACATGGAGAAGATAAGAGAAATATTTAATAAGGTCCAAATCAATGTCCCTCTTCTTGATGCAATCCAACAAGTACCATCATATGCGAAATTCTTAAAGGAAATGTGCACCAAGAAGAGGAAAACACAAGTCCCTAAAAAAGTCTTCCTAGCATCCAACATCAATGAGTTGCTCACTGGGTCAATTCGGAGAAATACAAGGACCCAGGGAGCCCGACCATCACTTGCATCATAGGAAAGACTACCCTCAATAGGGCACTTCTTGATTTAGGGGCCAGCATCAATCTCCTACCTTTTTCTGTGTACCAACAATTAGGGTTAGGTGATCTCCGCCCTACCCAAATGACAATACAATTGGCTGATCGCTCTGTCAAGAACCTAAGGGGGAAGTTCGCGATGTCCTTGTCAGAGTTAGGGAGTTCATTTACCCCGAGGATTTTGTAATTCTTGAGACACAACCTGTGTCTAACACTAATCATAGGGCTCAAACTCCTGTCATTTTGGGACGACCATTCCTGGCCACAGCAAATGCCATCATCAATTGCCAAAATGGATCAATGAGGATAACCTTTGGTAACATGACTCGTGAAGTGAATGTCTGCCACACATAACCTCGTAAAACAAAAGATCAAACATTCGTGGTCAGCTTTGTTAGAGACAATTTGGGAAGAAAGTGAAGATTCAAAAGATGAGTCACAACTTTGTGATTCTCTTGAAATAGGAAATCCTGTTATCCGAGTACCCTTTCAAAAGGGGAAAGTTGATTTGGATATTTTCACTTTCAGGGAGCCAACTGTGAACGTATCCCAAGAGGATACAATTCAAGAACCTCCAATTGATATATCATTTGAAGACCTCTTCGCTGACGAAATCATGTGCCTGGATGAGTCAACTCGGGGACGGTTAACTGATTGTACACTTTTGAAGGAAAATGTTGACCTGAGTTTTGAAGAGTTGTATGGAGAGGAGCTGGAATTTCTTGACATTGGAAGTAAAGAAATTCAAAGAGAAAAAAATGGTGATGAAGAACTCTTTAGGGAACATTGTGGTGAAATGCGGATGAATAACAATGAGAAATTGAAGTTGGAGATGCCTAGGGCTAAGAAAGTAATAGAACTCATTTCCCAACCAAGCTCGCGCAAACAAACACACTGGAATGATGGGAAACGGGCCAGGGGGAAAAGACCAAAAGAACAGCCTAGGCAAGGGATACACTTGTAAATATTTTCTGTAAATATTTTATGTAAAAAAAAAACGAAATAAATAATAAATGAGGGACTTTTGTGCTTAAAAGAGTTTCCCCACTTTCAAAATTCAAAATCCTTTTCAAAATTCAAAATTCCTAGGTCTACATCTCTTCCCTAGGGTCAAACTCATTTTCAAAATTCCAAGTCCCTAGGGTAAATTCACTTTTAACCTTAGGATAAAAGTGGGATTCTCAAATTTTTTCCCTTCTATAAATAGCCTCTCTACCTCACCCCTCCTCCCTCAAAACGGAAAAATCATCTCAGATCTGAAATCCCTCTCAAAGCGCCGCCTTCTGCAACTTTTCCGCTCCTCTGCTTCTCCCAGAAAGCCGCGACTCCGTGACCAGAGCCGCAGATCCGCGGCAAACTTGGCTTTTCTGGAGCGCCGAAAAAATTCTGGCCGGTCGATTCCTTTCTCTGGTGGCCGATCTAGTGCACGATCAACAGAATTCTTCCTCCTGTGCCCTCTGCACACCCGATTTTGAATTCCCCCCATGAACTCCGGGGGCGGTTTGATCTTTCATCTCTTGATCCATTGCTTTAATTTACACTATTACACATGGCCCCAAATCTGTATGTGGAAAAAGATTTTTCAAAAATTCTGAATGATCATGCTGGGTATGGACACATATTTGTTGATCGATTACATGCATGGGATTGGTATTCTCTGGTATATGATAACAGTGAAAATGATGCATATTACTGTCCTGACTTAGTCACTACATTTTATAATGCACTCGATCATGCATCTGTTAGTTATGAGACGTACCAATTCGTAGTACATATGCCGTTAGGTGACATCTTTATCACAATTCCTCTCATTGAGGAAATTACTAATGTTCCAAGTCACCCCCAGCATAGCGACCCCTTGCCACTGATAGATTACATGATAATCATGGGGGCTTGCTGCACAGAGCAGGACCGTGGGCTAAAGGCTAGCACCACGTTTAGAAATGTGCATTGCGTTGGACGCTGGATCCAACGCAACATCTTAGGGCTAGACCATACCACAACCTTTAACAGACCTGTGTTGCAAATAATACATGATTTGATGACTCAGCAACACACTGTCTGTTTAAATAAGACCATCTTCCATGCGATCATAGCCAATTCCTCCCGCACTAGGGGTGCCAAACACTCCCATCCCATCTTGATTACACGTCTGTGTAGGACTTTCCTACCAGACGATGTCTTTGATTCCTTTGACCGAGTGTTTGTCACACCAGAGAGACCTACCAGTTCATATAACAGTTGTTTGCACGCAGTTTGGACTCCTAGTGTCCAACCCGAAGATATACCGGTAGAGTCCTATGAGGAAAGTCTCGAGGAGGAAGATGAGCCTGCGTTTTGGCGTCAGGATCCCCCAGCAGAATCACGTGCCTTCATGTCCACCATCTGGAAGGGCATGAAGAAAATTTTTAGGGGGCAGGTCAGGCTTAGGAAGAAGGTAGAGGAGCAATCCTCGAGGTTGGACCGCATTGAGGCGGGGCTCAGACGATCACAGTCGGCTGGACCTAGCACCACCGCTGGTCCAAAGCGACGGAGGGAGTAGCTCATACCTTTACCTATTTCATGCATCATTTCATCTTGCATACATTGGGGACAATGCATGAGATAGGTATGGGGGTAGATTCTAACTTAGGATTTTCATTTTCTTTTTAGGACTTTTTATTTTCTAGGATTTTCATTTTCTTTTTAGGTTTTAAATTTTCTTTTAGATTTTACCTTTCTTTATAGATTTTCTATTTTCTTTTAGATTTTACATTTTAGAAAAAAAATAAAAATAAAAAGAATTATATATAAAAAAAGGAATTCTTGATCCATGTTTAAAGAATCAAAACTTGACTTTAGGGATTAAGGAAGCTCTTAACTATGATTTCTAATTATAAGTCGAAAAGAGGAGTTTTGTTGGATTTTTAGGTTAAGTAATAAAGGATAAGAAAGATTACTAGATTTTAATTCTTTCTTTAGGATATATACATTAAACATATTGAAGGATTAATCAAAGACTTTATGACTTTATTTACATATATATATAATAATAATAAATAATAATAATAATAAAATAGAAAAAGAAAAAAAGAAAAAAAATATGTATATAAATAAATAATAAATACTTAGCCACTAATTAAGCTGGTTAGTCGTGCCTCAAGAAGCATTGCCAATCACGCCTAAAGGTGGTTAAGTCCTTAAATTCCTTCGTGGCCTAGTTTACTCGAGTCCTCGAACCCTAGAGATGTTTTCTCATCTGGTGCCCTAAGACCGTCTGGTTTGGGAGTCATCGGTAAGAGGCTCGTTACAAGGGTAAATTAGAAAGCCTAAGGATGCTAAGGAAATGTAAATAAATAAATATTGTATATATAAATAAATAAAAAAAATGTGTGTTATATATATTAGTAAATAAATGAACTTAGTCTAAGAAAGATCTTTCATATTTATAGATGTATATATCCTAGGATTGATGCAAAATCCGATTTTTGATCTTTTCCCTAAAAACTTAACCTAAATTGAAAACAAAACTCTAAATAGATACTTATAAGAGGAATGACAAGTTTAGGGTAACCTGAAACCTATAACTCAAGTAAGAATCTTTAAAACATGGATCAAAATTTTCACTAACCCTTTTATTTTTCTTTATGGATTTTGTGGGTGCAATCCGCTGAAAACCCTCAGGAGACAACACTCCTCCTCTAGGGTAACCTAGAGGTTTAACGGCTTGTTGCACGTGCTCAGTGCAATCGTGTCACCTACGAAAGTGGTGTAATCTAGTTAGGATTTTTCTTTTCCTTCTTTTTTGCTCGAGGACGAGCAAAAGCTAGGTATAGGGGTGTGATTATTATTCATTTTGCATATTTTGCCACATCCATACCATGCATATCATAAATAAAAATGTGATTTTTAATCTTTTTCTCTCTATTTTTGCAGGTCCATATTTTAATGGAGAAGAGGCCCAT
Organism: Agave tequilana; assembly: GCA_038442645.1. Lineage (NCBI taxonomy): Eukaryota > Viridiplantae > Streptophyta > Magnoliopsida > Asparagales > Asparagaceae > Agave > Agave tequilana. The sequence continues at coordinate 16,988 of JAVJIF010012466.1, forward strand.
AATCCCTTTAATTATCAAGAATTAAAGGAGAATTAATCAAAGCCCAAAAGAGAGCCCAAGGGTTGAGCCCAGGACCTGGAGACATCCACGCGCCAACTCAGACATTCCAGAAGGTCCACGTGGCTAACAACCTGCGAGACATCCGCAACAGAAATCTCGGCCTCAACGGCCAAGATTCTGCCGCGAAAACGCGGCTCTGGTCGCGGTTCCGCGACAGTTACAAGGCCGTTGAGCCCGAGATTCTCTCCAGCTGTCTGATTCTGGAGCCTTCTTCTCTGAGGCTATAAATAGACCACCAGGGCCAGCGAAAGAAGAGAGGAGAGAATAGAGAATATAGCTTGTATTTTGTAGGTTTTTCTCTAGGATTTTTAGTGCTCTAGGTCTTCTTCTTCCTCCTAGAAATTCTGCAAGAGAGAGATAGTGAGAGAGTGAAAGCTTGTGTAAACCAAGGGGTGATAACTTGAAGCAACAGGATTAATCCAATCTACTTTCTCTTCTTTTGCAATTTCTAGTACTTTACTTGCATTCTTTCATTCAAGCTTTACTTTCTTTGCATAATATCTTGTTGTTTTTCTTTTCTTGTAATGGCTAGTAGCTAACTTCTTCTAACATGACTAGCTAACCACTACTTTGCTAACTTCTAACTCTTGGGTGATTGCTAATTCTTCATCTTGCAATTGTTGAGTCTTTTTTATCCATGATGAAGATGATGGGTTACTTTCATTCTTGGCAAGCTCTTGTTGTAATTCCATATGATTCATGTGTGCCTCATTTAGAGCCTTGTCTTTAGAACAAGTGCCTTGATGGAACATGGAGATGGATCACCAAACATATGCTATTTGTTGTACAACTTCTTTACTTCAATGCTAACTTGTTGTAATGCCTTGAATGACTAATGAATGTTGTGTCTTCTTCCTTAGCATCCCTTGAGTGTCACTCCTCAAGTCCACCATTGAAAGTCTATCTTGAGAGCCGATGAACTCAATGAGGCTACAAGACAAGTCCAAGAAGATCACCCATCCATCGAGTGGGAAATGAATTTGACCAACACGCAAGACATATATTTGCCGATGAATCAACATGAGGCAAGCATCACCATAACGGAGTCTAGTAAGTTAGCAATTTAGAAAGGTAGCTAGTCATGGTTTTCTCCATCTTAAAGTCTTTTACAAAGTTCTCTTTCTTTTAGTTTTCTTTCCAAAGCAAATCTCCTTTTCGATTTTTTTTCATTTTCTTTCCATCATGCACAAATCCACAAATTCTTTTACTTCTTTTTCCAATTCATTTTAATTCTTTTAAAAACAAAGAAGAACCTTCGTTTTCCATCTTCAATACCAAACCGTAACGCTTCCATCGCAAGCTCTCCCTGAGAATCGACTCGTATAGCCTATGCTATTACGGTGATTTGGAAAGAGTACATCAATCATTACAAATACATTTCGGAGTAAGTAAGCACTACAAGGTTGCCTCTAAACCTTCTCTATTTTGTTGAATATATGTGCATTTCTACTCACACTACTCTTTTCCTATCAAATTTTTGGCGCCGTTGCTGGGAGAGCAACGGTTTTGATTTCAAGTGAAGAACTAAACGAATTTTCTTCTCTGTTGCAGGTTACAGGTGAAGAAACAGGAAAATTTGCATTGCAGTGACATATAAGTGGCTCTGGGCCTCTGCTCTAGAAAGCAGAGACCAGTTGCCCTCTGATTTGCCGCGATTCCACGGCCAAAGCCGCGGATCCTCGGCAAAGAGGAGTGAACTACTCACAATTTTTCTGCAGGGTTGCTTGCTCTGCAAAATACAGCTGCTGCAATACTTAATTCTTGTATGCTTCACCATATTCCTGCTAATAATCAACAGTAAAAAATTTGTTGCAAAATTAAAAATTGATTAGACGTTTGCATTTCTAGGCACGTGTCTTTTCAATTCATTTACTTTACTGTTGAAGAGTGCTGGAGCAAGGTACGTGCGCATTGCATTTTGATTAGGACTCACTTCTTGGTTGATATTTTATCGCTTTGAGTGAATCTTATTTGTTTATATCGTACACTTGCACAAAATCGATTTTAAGGGCATACCCAATAAATAAGATAAGGTGGGGATTTCATCACCCCTTCCTTAGCCCAAAAACCACCATCTCAGCACTCACAATCCCAAGCTTTGTAATAAAATCTGATAGACGTTGGCCCTAGGGACATCCAGACTCAGTAGGAGATCGGCCGAGGTTGGAAGTTGATTTTGATTCATACTCCGGTAAAATCAGTGTCTAGGCTGGGGATTAAGAGGTTAAGCCTCGAAGATACCGTGGTTTGGTGTAATTAAGGCCCGTTGCTTACGCACGGATACCTCCCACCGTATTTTGCCCCTACCTGGCTGATTAGCTGTGGTCTGATTCAAGCAACAACCTTCTTCAGTTCATCGAACAGTTAGGAGTCGTCTAGGTCCAGGAACCCTAGATAGCTTGGATTGATTTTTCTTTTATTGTTTGTTATTTTCATTTTTCTTTTTCGCTGGTGTGATCGGTGCACGTTGTTTGTGACTGTATATGCGAGAGTGGTACCGGGATTCAAATTCTGCAAGACTTGTTAGACTTTCTACACTAGCACATACACCACCACTTGACATTATGGAAAACAACGTTTCGCTTCAAGATAGATTCTACCTGATTCGCACTTCGCTTTCTTCATGCATTCTTCTCCCTGAACCCAATGGAAATCACTTTGAGCTGAAACCGCAATTCATCAATACACTTCCCCGATTTCATGGTCTAGAGTCTGAGGACGCGTACTTCTTCATTCGAGAGTTTGAAGAAGTATGCGTAATGATGAGAATTTCCCAATTGACCGAGGATGCTGTTAGGTTAAGGTTCATACCATTTGCACTGAAGGATTTAGCTAAGAAATGGCTTTATAATCTTCCCGCCAATTCGATATCTTCATGGGGTGATTTTGTAACAGTCTTTCTTAAGAAATTTTATCCCATCCACAAGACAGCCCTCATGAGAAAAAACATAATGCAATTCAAGCAGGAACCAAATGAACCCTTTTGGAAGTATCTTGAACGCTTTAAAGACCTTGTAGCCCAATGTCCTCATCACGGCATAGAGAAATGGCGTCAATGCCAGATTATCTATGACGGTCTAGTTTACCAAACGAAAACACTCCTTGAATCCATGTGCCAAGGAAATTTTTGAAGAAAGATGAGCACCAGGGGTGGGATCTCTTTGAAGCCCTAGCTGAGAAAACCATTGAGTGGGAGTCATGTCCAGATAAACCCACTCCCACTACTTCCAGAACCGGGATGCACTCGATAGAATCCTCCATAGCAGCTGAAGCAAAAATCACCCAATTGATGAAGAGGATAGAACTGCTTGAGTCTAGGGAACATTCTGTTGTCAGTCAGGTCAACCCATCACCTGTGGTCAAACCAGGTTGCACCTACTGTCATGATCTCAACCATGTCTTTGAGGAGTGTTCATTATATCAGTCTCAATCGTATCAGGAGAACACGAATGCAGCGTTTACCAGACCCAATCACAATCCGTACTCCAACACATACAATCCGGGATGGCGAAACCATCCAAATTTTTCGTGGAGTCAGTCTGGTCCTGAGCAACATAGGCCACCATTTTCACATCTATATAATGCTCAGCCTCATCCACCCAGTTTCAATCGAAATACACCGAATTTTCATCCATACCAAAGTCCACCACAATCACAATCCTATCAAAATCAACCACACTACCAATCACAATTCCAGTCTCCATACTATCAACATCCACCCCAGAATGATTCAGAAATATCAGACTTGAAGAAAATGTTAGAAACCTTTGCAAAGGACTATCGTCAGGAGATGAATAAAGTACAGGTCCAGATTGGGCAATTGGCTAATTCTGTAAACGAGAGACAAAAAGGAATGCTACCAAGCCAGCCATTGCCTAATCCCAAACATCACTTCCCTTTGCATGAAGTGGAAGACACGGGCCCCAGTCAATGCCATGCTATTCATACCCTGAGATCTGGAAAACAGGTAGATAATAAGGTTTCTGATCAATCATCCATCCAGCACCCAAGCCAACACCTCCAATCCAAATGCAACCAACTTCTGACAACCCATCTTCTAGTTCAGAGCCATCCACTTCAAAAGCCAAGGGTAAAGAAAAGGAAGATGAGCAACCTTATAAGCCTAGTGTACCATTTCCAAGTAGGCTTACGAATCACAAGATAGATGCTCACATGGAGAAATAAGAGAAATTTAATAAGGTCCAAATCAATGTCCTCTTCTTGATGCAATCCAACAAGTACCATCATATGCGAAATTCTTAAAGGAAATGTGCACCAAGAAGAGGAAAACACAAGTCCCTAAAAAAGTCTTCCTAGCATCCAACATCAATGAGTTGCTCACTGGGTCAATTCCGGAGAAATACAAGGACCCAGGGAGCCCGACCATCACTTGCATCTCATAGGAAAGACTACCCTCAATAGGGCACTTCTTGATTTAGGGGCCAGCATCAATCTCCTACCTTTTTCTGTGGACCAACAATTAGGGTTAGGTGATTTCCGCCCTACCCAAATGACAATACAATTGGCTGATCGCTCTGTCAAGAAACCTAAGGGGGAAGTTCACGATGTCCTTGTCAGAGTTAGGGAGTTCATTTACCCTGAGGATTTTGTAATTCTTGAGACACAACCTGTGTCTAACACTAATCATAGGGCTCAAACTCCTGTCATTTTGGGACGACCATTCCTGGCCACAGCAAATGCCATCATCAATTGCCGAAATGGATCAATGAGGATAACCTTTGGTAACATGACTCGTGAAGTGAATGTCTTCCACACATAACCTCGTAAAACAAAAGATCAAACATTCGTGGTCAGCTTTGTTAGAGACAATTTGGAGGAAGAAAGTGAAGATTCAAAAGATGAGTCATAACTTTGTGATTCTCTTGAAATAGAAATCCTGTTATCCGAGTACCCTTTCAAAAGGGGAAAGTTGATTTGGATATTTTCACTTTCAGGGAGCCAACTGTGAACGTATCCCAAGAGGATACAATTCAAGAACCTCCAATTGATATATCATTTGAAGACCTCTTCGCTGACGAAATCATGTGCCTGGATGAGTCAACTCGGGGACGGTTAACTGATTGTACACTTTTGAAGGAAAATGTTGACCTGAGTTTTGAAGAGTTGTATGGAGAGGAGCTGGAATTTCTTGACATTGGAAGTAAAGAAATTCAAAGAGAAAAAAATGGTGATGAAGAACTCTTTAGGGAACATTGTGGTGAAATGCGGATGAATAACAATGAGAAATTGAAGTTGGAGATGCCTAGGGCTAAGAAAGTAATAGAACTCATTTCCCAACCAAGCTCGCGCAAACAACACACTGGAACGATGGGAAACGGGCTAGGGGGAAAAGACCAAAAGAACAGCCTAGGCAAGGGATACACTTGTAAATATTTTCTGTAAATATTTTATGTAAAAAAATAAGAAAACGAAATAAATAATAAATGAGGGACTTTTGTGCTTAAAAGAGTTTCCCCACTTTCAAAATTCAAAATCCTTTTCAAATTCAAAATTCCTAGGTCTACATCTCTTCCCTAGGGTCAAACTCATTTTCAAAATTCCAAGTTCCTAGGGTAAATTCACTTTTAACCTTGGGATAAAAGTGGGATTCTCAAATTTTTTCCCTTCTATAAATAGCCTCTCTACCTCACCCCTCCTCCCTCAAACGGAAAAATCATCTCAGATCTGAAATCCCTCTCAAAGCACCGCCTTTTGCAACTTTTCCGCTCCTCTGCTTCTCCCAGAAAGCCGCGACTCCGTGACCAGAGCCGCAGATCCGCGGCAAACTTGGCTTTTCTGGAGCGCCGAAAAAATTCTGGCCGGTCGATTCCTTTCTCTGGTGGTCGATCTAGTGCACGATCAACAGAATTCTTCCTCCTGTGCCCTCTGCACACCCGATTTTGAATTCCCCCCACGAACTCCGGGGGCGGTTTGATCTTTCATCTCTTGATCCATTGCTTTAATTTACACTATTACACATGGCCCCAAATCTGTATGTGGAAAAAGATTTTTCAAAAATTCTGAATGATCATGCTGGGTATGGACACATATTTGTTGATCGATTACATGCATGGGATTGGTATTCTCTAGTATATGATAACAGTGAAAATGATGCATATTACTATCCTGACTTAGTCACTACATTTTATAATGCACTCGATCATGCATCTGTTAGTTATGAGACGTACCAATTCGTAGTACATATGCCGTTAGGTGACATCTTTATCACAATTCCTCTCATTGAGAAAATTACTAATGTTCCAAGTCACCCCCAGCATAGCAACCCCTTGCCACTGATAGATTACATGACAATCATGGGGGCTCGCTGCACAGAGCAGGACCGTGGGCTAAAGGCTAGCACCAAGTTTAGAAATGTGCATTGCGTTGGACGCTGGATCCAACGCAACATCTTAGGGCTAGACCACACCACAACCTTAACAGACCTGTGTTGCAAATAATACATAATTTGATGACTCGGCAACACACTGTCTGTTTAAATAAGACCATCTTCCATGCGATCATAGCCAATTCCTCCCGCACTAGGGGTGCCAAACACTCCCATCCCATCTTGATTACACGTCTGTGTAGGACTTTCCTACCAGACGATGTCTTTGATTCCTTTGACCGAGTGTTTGTCACACCAGAGAGACCTACCAGTTCATATAACAGTTGTTTGCACGCAGTTTGGACTCCTAGTGTCCAACCCGAAGATATACCGGTAGAGTCCTCTGAGGAAAGTCTCGAGGAGGAAGATGAGCCTGCGTTTTGGCGTCAGGATCCCCCAGCAGAATCACGTGCCTTCATGTCCACCATCTGGAAGGGCATGAAGAAAATTTTTAGGGGGCAGGTCAGGCTTAGGAAGAAGGTAGAGGAGCAATCCTCGAGATTGGACCGCATTGAGGCGGGGCTCAGACGATCACAGTCGGCTGGACCTAGCACCACCACTGGTCCAAAGCGACGGAGGGAGTAGCTTCATACCTTTACCTATTTCATGCATCATTTCATCTTGCATACATTGGGGACAATGAATGAGATAGGTATGGGGGTAGATTCTAACTTAGGATTTTCATTTTCTTTTTAGGACTTTTTATTTTCTAGGATTTTCATTTTCTTTTTAGGTTTTAAATTTTCTTTTAGATTTTACCTTTCTTTATAGATTTTCTATTTTCTTTTAGATTTTACATTTTAGAAAAAAATAAAAATAAAAAGAATTATATATAAAAAAAGGAATTCTTGATCCATGTTTAAAGAATCAAAACTTGACTTTAGGGATTAAGGAAGCTCTTAACTATGATTTCTAATTATAAGTCGAAAAGAGGAGTTTTGTTGGATTTTTAGGTTAAGTAATAAAGGATAAGAAAGATTACTAGATTTTAATTCTTTCTTTAGGATATATACATTAAACATATTGAAGGATTAATCAAAGACTTTATGACTTTATTTACATATATATAATAATAATAAAAAAATAATAATAATAAAATAGAAAAGAAAAAAAGAAAAAAAAATATATATAAATAAATAATAAATACTTAGCCACTAATTAAGCTGGTTAGTCGTGCCTCAAGAAGCATTGCCAATCACGCCTAAAGGTGGTTAAATCCTTAAATTCCTTCGTGGCCTAGTTTACTCGAGTCCTCGAACCCTAGAGATGTTTTCTCATCTGGTGCCCTAAGACCGTCTGGTTTGGGAGTCATCGGTAAGAGGCTCGTTACAAGGGTAAATTAGAAAGCCTAAGGATGCTAAGGAAATGTAAATAAATAAATATTGTATATATAAATAAATAAAAAAAATGTGTGTTATATATATTAGTAAATAAATGAACTTAATCTAAGAAAGATCTTTCATATTTATAGATGTATATATCCTAGGATTGATGCAAAATCCGATTTTTGATCTTTTCCCTAAAAACTTAACCTAAATTGAAACAAAAACTCTAAATAGACACTTATAAGAGGAATGACAAGTTTAGGGTAACCTGAAACCTATAACTCAAGTAAGAATCTTTAAAACATGGATCAAAATTTTCACTAACCCTTTTATTTTTCTTTATGGATTTTGTGGGTGCAATCCACTGAAAACCCTCAGGAGACAACACTCCTCCTCTAGGGTAACCTAGAGGTTTAACGGCTTGTTGCACGTGCTTAGTGCAATCGTGTCACCTACGAAAGTGGTGTAATCTAGTTAGGATTTTTCTTTTCCTTCTTTTTTGCTCGAGGACGAGCAAAAGCTAGGTATAGGGGTGTGATTATTATTCATTTTTGCATATTTTGCCACATCCATACCATGCATATCATAAATAAAAATGTGATTTTTAATCTTTTTCTCTCTATTTTTGCAGGTCCATATTTTAATGGAGAAGAGGCCCATAATCCCTTTAATTATCAAGAATTAAAGGAGAATTAATCAAGCCCAAAAGAGAGCCCAAGGGTTGAGCCCAGGACCTGGAGACATCCACGCGCCAACTCAGACATTCCAGAAGGTCCACGTGGCTAACAACCTGCGAGACATCCGCAACAGAAATCTCGGCCTCAACGGCCAAGATTCTGCCGCGGAAACGCAGCTCTGGTCGCGGTTCCGCGGCAGTTACAAGGCCGTTGAGCCCGAGATTCTCTCCAGCTGTCTGATTCTGGAGCCTTCTTCTCTGAGGCTATAAATAGACCACCAGGGCCAGCGAAAGAAGAGAGGAGAGAATAGAGAATATAGCTTGTATTTTGTAGGTTTTTCTCTATGATTTTTAGTGCTCTAGGTCTTCTTCTTCCTCCTAGAAATTCTGCAAGAGAGAGATAGTGAGAGAGTGAAAGCTTGTGTAAACCAAGGGGTGACAACTTGAAGCAACAAGGATTAATCCAATCTACTTTCTCTTCTTTTGCAATTTCTAGTACTTTACTTGCATTCTTTCATTCAAGCTTTACTTTCTTTGCATAATATCTTGTTGTTTTTCTTTTCTTGTAATGGCTAGTAGCTAACTTCTTCTAACATGACTAGCTAACCACTACTTTGCTAACTTCTAACTCTTGGGTGATTGCTAATTCTTCATCTTGCAATTGTTGAGTCTTTTTTATCCATGATGAAGATGATGGGTTACTTTCATTCTTGGCAAGTTCTTGTTGTAATTCCATATGATTCATGTGTGCCTCATTTAGAGCCTTGTCTTTAGAACAAGTGCCTTTATGGAACATGGAGATGGATCACCAAACATATGCTATTTGTTGTACAACTTCTTTACTTCAATGCTAACTTGTTGTAATGCCTTGAATGACTAATGAATGTTGTGTCTTCTTCCTTAGCATCCCTTGAGTGTCACTCCTCAAGTCCACCATTGAAAGTCTATCTTGAGAGCCGATGAACTCAATGAGGCTACAAGACAAGTCCAAGAAGATCACCCATCCATCGAGTGGGAAATGAATTTGACCAACACGCAAGACATATATTTGCCGATGAATCAACATGAGGCAAGCATCACCATGACGGAGTCTAGTAAGTTAGCAATTTAGAAAGGTAGCTAGTCATGGTTTTCTCCATCTTAAAGTCTTTTACAAAGTTCTCTTTCTTTTAGTTTTCTTTCCAAAGCAAATCTCCTTTTCGATTTCTTTTCATTTTCTTTCCATCATGCACAAATCCACAAATTCTTTTACTTCTTTTTCCAATTCATTTTCATTCTTTTAAAAACAAAGAAGAACCTTCGTTTTCCATCTTCAATACCAAACCGTAACGCTTCCATCGCAAGCTCTTCCTGAGAATCGACTCGTATAGCCTATGCTATTACGGTGATTTGGAAAGAGTACATCAATCATTACAAATACATTTCGGAGTAACTAAGCACTACAAGGTTGTCTCTAAACCTTCTCTATTTTGTTGAATATCTGTGCATTTCTACTCACACTACTCTTTTCCTATCAGGGTTGCGGATGAAGATATCTTCTGGAGGATGAAGGAGCATGCCCAGGGAGACATTGTTCTGGAGAAAGATGATGGCATCTATGAGAAGGGCAACATTCGCAGGAGCTTTCATCATCAAGCCCACCAACCAATGTCCCAAAAAGCGCTTTTGGCCGGGTTTTTATCAGTTTGGTTGAAGAGATGTGTGGTGTCATCTCCTCCTAGCGATATCGTCCTCCCCACTGTCCTATTGCCGGTCGTTCGTCTGGTACACAGTCGTTCTCTAGGACTTCTTCCAGTAATTGTGCTGTATTCAACAGGGTCTTCGGGCATTGACGGAGGCTTTCTGCAGACCACCGACGACAAAGAGGGAAAAATGACGATCTGACCCCGCGACGGACCGAACCCCAGGATCAGCTTGCCGTATACTTACTTGATGGCATGGTTCGCTCTTCACTGTCCGGCTATCATTCAAGCTGGGAAAAATCCTCCAGAGGGTGTTCGGGTGGCGCACCTCCGCCGATTTGAAGGATCTTCATGGTCACGGATTTACGTGGCTGCGGTCTGCAAGCTTTTATGATGGCACGACATATATAGTCTCTTCCGGTGTTTCTCCTACTTCCAAGAGGTGGGATATGGCGAGGAATTCAAGGATGTTGGGGACGGTAAGACGTCATTGAGCCAGGGAGTCTTCGAGTGGCTTGTTGGCATCCGGTCTTCTCACTTGGTGTAAAGGAGCGGAGATACATGTTATTTAGAGCCATACGTCCCCAGCCGGTTTGCTCATCAGTTTGGATATGATCAACTCTACGTTGGCAATCCGAACACTAACCTGGCCTTCATGGGGAGCCTAATTGATGGTGCTCGCGCTTGGCGATACTTTATTGTTGGTTGTACCGAGGCACGACTATGCATGCCATTGAGGACCCCAAACGTATTGATGACTTTGGGGTTCTGGCAATGGTACAGAATTTTAAGCTCCGCGCCAACTGGTTTTTTATCAACTCCTTTGGCTTGAAGTGGATCTCCAAGCAACTAAAGCAGAAAGTCACTGCGAAGGGTGAGGGCAAAAGAGTCTGGGTGCCAGGTATTCAGAGTTTATCGCCACCGTCGATGGTGAAGCATCGGACTCCGAAAGCCCTCACTTTGAAGATGTTGCAGGTGCTGAGGCTCCAGCAGATGCTCCTGGCGGGGTAGGCACGGTCCCTATGGAAGAAATGGAAGTGGAAGATGTCGAAGAAGAAGATCCTGACGTTCACTTCAAGTGGAAGCGACAAGGTGGATCCTGCAGGAAGATGGTACTGAAGAAGCCTCATTCCTACACTCCCACTATTATTTCATAGAGTGAATTAGCTGTAGTCCCTCCTTCTCTTGCCCCGTTAGTTATTAAGCTATCGGGGCGAAAATATACAACTGAAAAAGCTATTGCAGGTTTGGGTATAATCAGTTCTCTCTTTACAAACCCCCTTTTTATATGTGTTCTCCCTTCTTATACGGCCCACTTGTTAATTTTGAACACAGGAACCGAAGCCGTAAGAGAAAAGGGGGATTATTATGATCCTCTGTTTACCTATAAGGAGGGCGACAAGGCCAGCTACTTCATCATTTCTGAGGATTCCGAGGGGGACGCGGCTGATATCGGTCCTTCGAGTGTCGATGCCTCGAAAGAGAGCCAAACGACTTCAAGCTCCAGAGGATGGGTCACAGAGCCCTCGGTGAGCGAAGGCGAGCTGGACAGTCCGGTTATGGAAGCCATCAGGACGGATGAAGTTCTTCCTGAGGTCGCTTCTAGAGCTTCTCCCACTACTGCCAAGGTTTCTTCTATGGAGCCTGCCTGAATTAGCATTGCCGCTGTTGCTGAGGCGGTTGAGGCGGTATCACCTCTTGGTAATACCTTGACTATTTGTAAGCAATCCTTCCTTGATATTATCATACCTTATTTTAATAAAGTGCTTTTGCAGGTGTTTAGTCTTTGGGTGCACCGACTTCAAGGGAACCAGCGAGTCTTACTAGGGAATTCAGGAAAGAAACAAGTACTTCAGCTATTGTGGATGCTGCAGAGTTGGACTTCTTGTATCGCAACTTGCCACCTTACCAGCCTGAGCCTGCTAGTGACTCTAAGGTGGCGGAGGAGATGATGGCTACGGAACCAATCACACTCCAAGCCAAATCGGTTGGTGAGATGCCGGTGGCTTCTCCGATGCTGCCAGTCTTGGCAACTACTGGGCTAAGGATAATCACCAGCCCCACATCTCTGACGCTGGTCGTCAAGCCAGTTCTTCTTGAAATAGTTACAAGCCCTACTTCCATCACGGCTAGTGTATTAGTTTCAATGAAGACTCCTCCCCGATCACCGACAATTCCTCGTCTTTCTTCTGTCAGTGCTTCTGCTATTTCCTCCACCGTTATAATAGTGAAACTGGTGGAAACTTTGTCTTCTGGGACCACTTACTCACCGGGAGTAATTGAAGTTGAGAAAGAATTTGTGGCTGAGATGGTTGACAGCTTCTACAAAAGCCTAAAGCGATCTATTGCTTTGATCTTGAAGGGCTCAACCACCTCATTTTTAGCTTTAAAGGTGGTCCTCTCTTAAAATATCGAGAGCATTCGAGACTTCAGAGGTGATGACCAGGCTGCCACACTAGAGCTTCTGGTGGAGAGGCTTGAGAAGGACGTGTGTGAATGGCGCCACCTCAGCAGTTCGGACTTGGATTCTTCGGTTGATGAAGAGCTTGAATGCCTCGTCGCAAATATGAAAGGCCAATTTTGTAGCACAGGAAGCAGCCAAGGCGGTATCTTCAGATTTATAATCCTTGGAAACAAGGAAAGTAGAAATTGGAGATGCCATTGACGCTTCCCATAGCGCTCTTCTCGATGCTGAGAATAAGATTGAGAAGGCTAAAGAGATGATCAAGAGCAATCTTCTCCTATCCAAGGCTGAACCGGTGCGTCTGGAAGAGATTGTTATGCTGGAGCAGTTCAAAGCCCAAAATGATGAAGTCCTGCAGTAGGAGATAGCACAAAGGGTGACTTTAGCCGAAATCGAGGCTCATTTATCTCAAACAGAGAACTTTACTGAAGCTGAGTTGAGATCGCATGCATTCATCAGAGCTACTGAAGAGAGGAAGAACAAGCTGGCCACCCTCGAAGAATGGATCAAGTCCTATGAAGCACCATCGTAGCTTACAATCCATGTATCCCTTTCTTTTTCTGAATCAATAAAAATAATTTTATTTGACTCATCTGTTATATTTTCTACTTTTTTTATCTTCTGAGTTTACAAAAATTTCAAATTGTATTATAACCCTCAAAAGAAAGGAGACAACGGGATAGTCTTCTAATTTATACTATAATAATATTAACTAATCTATTCAGAGGTCGATAACTTGATAGAATTAGTATTTGATAAATTATCACCAATAAGTTTGAGAAATGACTCGATTCAAATCTTGTTGGGATAAGAAATAGAACAAAGTGAATTTAATGAACTTTACTGTTCAGAGGTAAATATAACATAATGGATTAAAGACCATCAGATTTATGAATTGGTTATGATGAATTAGACACCACAAACTGGATATGATTGGTCAGAATTTTTCCATTCAGAGGTGATGACCTGGACATGATGACAAAATGGAGGTGAATATGACTTTTAGGGACCCGTCTATTAAGAGGTGATAAACTGAACATGACAGACTAAGACACACTAAACTTCGAATCCGATGCCAGAGGTAATCATATTAACTTGGCAGCTAGTCCACAAGAGACTGCGAAGGTAGATTGAATCTGGGCTCCTACTGGTTCAGAGGTGATTGACTGGACATGACAACTAAGGGGTCTCAGACTTGCAATCCACTGTTCAGAGGTTTATTGTTAACATGACAGCAAGAACTCCCGGACTTGACAAAGGAAAGGGGAACAAAGTTATGGACTCATTTGTTCAGAGGTAGTTGACTGAACATGATAGTTAGAATACCATAAAAGGGGGAGATCTAGGCATTCGTTGGTTTAGAGGTGATATGGACATAACCGATTGAGAAATGGCTAGATTCAGAGTCTTGCTGTTCAGAGGTGGTTGATTAGTCTACAGTTCTGCATTATTAAATCGCATTTTTCTACTGAATAAAATGTCTGTCTAAACCGTATTTTGGTCTCTCTTGCAGATAATCATGACAAGGAGGGCAAAAAGGTAATAAGAGCTTAATTAAACTCATTTTTGGGTATTTAAATCTGCATTTCTTGGAGGCCAAGCAAGGGATCTGATCAGTCGCTAATATTGCACATTCATTAACATATTCTTGTACTTATTATAGAATAAACTCTACTTTTTTCTAAATTATTGTTTAATTTATTTGCAGGCCCATTCCTAAAGGAGAGGGAAGAGAAATGAGCCCAAAAGCCCATCAAATTCTGATTTAAATCAGAATTAATTCGAAATCAGTAAATTAGGGCAGATCAGGTCAGTTCAGATCGGCTGAAAATCAGTTAGAACAAATCCCTACAAATCAATCGGTTGAAGCCAATGATCAAAGGCAAATTCGTCAAAATCCCAGACTGCAAATCCAAATGAAGATAAAAGCAAATCGGGAAGCCGGAGAGTACCACCAATAGGGTGTGGCAACCTGGCCACACCCTGGCCGCGAAAACGCGGCCAAAGTCGTGTTTCCGCAGCTTGGTAAGTGAATTAGGGGGAGCGTTTGCTCCCCCTATCTCTGTACACTCTAATAGATTAGGTTTTGTCTATAAATACTAGGATTTTCAGAGCGTACAGGGACGACCATGCAGAGATAGAATTTAGTCCACTTTTTCATTCTTTGTAGTGTAGGTTTTTGTTTTTCTTTTCATGTAATTTTCAGTTTTAATTTATGTAAATCAGAGGAGATCAGAGTTTCATAGGAGAATGAGAATGAAGCTTGTGCTGAGAGTGACACCGGTGTAAGATTTTCTTCTTTTCTCTTATTGTTATAAAATCGAATCTGTAGTTTTCCTTTTGTATGTACTTTATTTTTTTCTTCTTCTTCTTCTCTAGTTTTCTTCTTTTGGTACCAATTGCTATCCAAGTGAGTCTTAAAGAATCGAAAGAACCTTACCTTTGCGAGTGCCACAGATATCTTATGACGATGGATTGTGAGTTTCATTCTGTATCACTTCATACTTGCAACGTCTTGATGATATAATATGGAGGAGACGGGTATCGACTCTTATGGGCTATACGTTGATCGCCTCACTTCAAGGTAACATCATTGCAAAAGATTCAAGGAAGGCATTTGGCCAAAGGATGTAAGTAACTTTTAGATTCTTTTCTTTTAATTCTTTAGTTTAGAACACCACAATCTACACTTCTTTTATCACTCCTTTTTCCATTTCTTTGTTCATATCATTTCTAGTTTCTCCATCTTCTTAATCTACCATCTTCTTCCTAATTTAACTTTAACTCAATTTTTCCTTTTTCTTTTAAGGAACTAAAGAAGAACTTTAGCTATACTTTGTACCCTAAAAGAGAACATACTAAAAAACTTCTATCGCTAGTCCCTCCTTATGGATCACGACCCGCATAGCCACTTGCTATTGCGGTAGAATTGAGTACTTGCACTTTTTATTCTAAGTTCTGAAATTCTGTATTTCTGTGCAGGTTCAAGCTCAATCAAACTTTGGCGCCGTTGCAGGGGAGGGACGGTAAATTACACTTTTTAGATTTACATTTTTAGTTAACTTTCTTCTTTGTTTTTGGTGTATAGATTTAACAACAAGGAATTTTTGCTGCAGTGGACATATAAGTGGCTCTGGACTCTGCTCAAGAAAGCAGAGGCCAAAAGCCCTCAGATTTGCTATATTCTTGTAGCAAATTGAGTGAACTACTAACCTGTATTTTCTACAGGTTGGCTGAATTGCATAGTTTAAATATCTGTGGCATTTATCTCCTTGTTTGACTCACTGTACATATATTTCTAGCACAACAGTAAAAAGTTGATTGTAAATGCTAAAAATGATTTAGATTTTGCATTTAGGCACGTATCTATTTCATTACATTTTCAATTTACTGTTGAAGAGTGTTGGAGCCAAGATATGTGTGCATAGCATTTAGTATAAGGTTCATTCTTGTATGAAATATTGCTTGAGTGTTACTTTTTTCTATATACTTGTACACTGCACTAAATTGATTTAAGGGCTTGTCCTATAAATAAGATAAGGAATGGAAGTCATTACCCTTCCTTAGACCACAAACAATCTCCTCACTCACTAACCCAAGCCCAATTAAAACTGAGTAGACGTTGGCCCTAGGGACATCTCGGACTCAAATAAGAGACTAACCTAAGGGGGAAGGTGTTAGAATTTGACTCCTGCCAAATCAGTGTCTAAGGAAAGGGATTGAGGGGAGAAATCTCGAAGGCTGGTGGTTTGGCTTAATCAGGCCCGTCACTTTTGCGCGGATACGTCCCAGCAATCTTGCCCTGACCTGGCTGATTAGCTTGTGGTCAAAGTCTGCATTATACCTCCCGTGGACAGTCTAACCAGTTAGGAGTCGTCTAGGTCTAAAGTTTACCCTAACTTAGGTTAGATTTTTTTTTTCTTTTATTTGTTTGCTTATTTTTTTGTTTTTCTTTATTTGTGTTTAACATTTATTGTGTGATATGGCTTATAACAATAATTTTTTAATTTTAATGGTAATCTATATTACACTCCAGCCTCTTTTTTGATATTACCAACCCGGCATATCATAACTTTAACCAACCTAGTGTGCCGGATTGGTCTTATTCGAATCAATATAACCCATGCACCCAATCTTATAACAATAATTTCCAGAATAATTTCAACTCTTCACAAAGTCAATGGGGATTCAGCTAACCCGAGTCCAATTTTCAACCAACTTGTCCTCCTTATCCACTTTCTCCACAATATTTTCAAGATTCATACTCAGTTCCACTAGTCCAAAATAGAAAACCATCAATTTTTTAAATGAGTATGCGTGAGTCCAAACAACAATAACAAAATCTGACGGCCTCACAATTTCACCACTAATTCCAAAACAACACTTCATCTTTTCAAGTCCAATCGCAACAAAACGATGAACCAATCAACTATGAAAAGATGCTTGAAGCCATGACTCCGGCTCAAAACGCTCGTAATCATGACATAGATATGATGGTCCAAACTCTACGTTCTCATCGTTTGACCATTTCTGACGTCGCTAACCATTCTGTTAGAGCTGAAGAGTCATGTTGTTTTAGAAAATAAGGTTCTATTTCAGCACAATCATTTGAACTTGCCCAAACTCTAAATTTTGAAAATGACATTGACAGTTTGGCAAGTTATCCCTTTCTTGAAATTGAACTTGAGAATGAATATGATCATGAACCTCAACTTAGTGATTCAATTCTACTTCCTAATTCAATTATGACTCCGGTGTCTTCACCTGATTTCAATCTTTTTTCCGAGTCAACATTGGATCCCGTGCCAATTTATAATGAAATTGAATCGCCAATCTTTGATGATCATCATATTGAACTTGACCAATTTCATACTTTTAAAAGTCCCATCGACAAATTGACAAGTTCTTATTTTTATGAAATTGAACTCAATGAGAAATGTGACCTAGATTCTCAATTCTGTGATCCAATTCAAATTCCTGAATCAATATTGACTCCTGTTTTGTTACCCGACTTGAGTAATATTTTAGAGTCTGTTTTGATTCCCACACCTGTCATTCTTAAACTTGAATTACCAATATTAAATCACATTCTATTGTGGGAAAATGAATGCGGACTTGAGTTCCAACTTCTTGATTTGGACCCACTTCCTGAACCAATCTCGACACCTGAACCTTTACTTGACTTAAGTCACTTTCCTGAGTCGGTATTAGTTCCCTTACTTCCTAAGTCCAAGTCAATCATTCTATCTTTTCACACTTCATTTTTGGACAAGGCGGTTGACAAAATTGACTCCGAAATTAATTATGGAATTTGAAAATTAGTTGGGGTTAAATTTTTAATAAAAATCCTTCATGTATAAATCATTTTAGTGGGTTATATTAGAGAGATTTCTGGTGGGTTCCTTTGAACTCCATACAAAGTCGATTGGGCCGCATTTCCTGAACCAATTAGACCACCACCGGAACCACCACCTTAAGGTAGTATTTTCCTTCCCTGTCTTCTTTCTCATGCATCTATGCATTAATTCATACATTGAGGACAATGCATGAGATAGGTGTGGGGAAGGGTTCTAACATAACTTAGGTTTTTCTTTTTATTAAAAAAATTTAACATTTTCTTTACTTTTAAAAATATTTTGAAAATAGAAACAATATTTTGACATATTTTTTGTAAGAAATTAAGTCAATTTTAAGGAATAGGAAAATCAAAATTAACATTTCTTAAACTTGGTCAAAATACGATTATTTGTTTGATTTTTAGGGTTAGGAAGATAATTTGTCATAGTAATTTAGTCTTGATCTTTACCTTAATGAAATATGCACACTTCATACACTTACACACTTAGAGTTCAAAAACAAAGATTCTTATGCCTTAAAATATATATATATATATATATATATATATATATATATATATATATATATATATATAGATAAACAAATCTAACAATTGATTAGCTAGGTGCTTTGGCCTAAGCAAGCCTTAGTATTTATGCGAAAGATGATTAGATAAGTTTGAGAAAAATATATATATATAAATCTTCTGATTAAGCTGGGTATTCGTGCATAATAAAGCATAAGTATTCACGCCTAAAAGCGGTTCATATAATAAAATCCTTAGTTTTGAGGCCATGTTTGCTCGAGTCCTTAAGTCCTTGGGGTTTTTCTCACCCGGTGCCCTAAGACCGTTTGGTTTGGGAGTCACCGATTAAAGGCTCGTTACATGGGCAGATTAGAAAGCCTAATAAAACTATGGAATAATACCACCAATATATATATAAATAAATAAGGTAATTAGTCACAAATGTTGCATTTACTTTGTCACCTTACCATGCTTTTTAGCTAATAAATTCTATTAATAAGTTTTCTTTTTCTTTGCTAAATGTAGGCCCAAGTGCTTAAAGAAAGAAAAGAGAAACAAGCCCAAAAGCCCACCAAATTCTGAATTAATTCAGAATAAATTCGAAATGAAGAAATCAGGGCTAAATCTTGGCATATCAAGAGGTTGAGAAGAATCCTCCCTGAATCAAGCGATTGAAGCCACACAATCAAGGCTGTTTCGTTAACGTTTTGGAGCAGAAACAAGAAAACCAGCAGCAGATACGGGCCAAACACCAAATCAGGAGCTCCCCCCTTTGGGTGTGGCCACCTGGCCACACCAGGGCCGCGGAAACGCGGCCCTAGCCGCGTTTCTGCGGCTTGTTAGTGTCTGTTGGGGGAGCGTTTGCTCCCCCAATCTTCCCGGGATCCTCCTCGTTTGGTTTTTGGCTATAAATATGGGTTTCAGTAAAGAAAAATGCAGCGAAGACTAGGATTAAATTTTGTGTTTATTTTCTTAGGATTTAGGCTCTTTGTTAGCTAGCACAAAAGTTGTAATCTTGTTTTTTACTTTGTAGTCCAGTATCAAACTTGTGAAAGAGAGGAATTGAGTGCTTGTACTTGGAGATTGAAGTGACATCAATACAAGAGTCGAGCCGTGTTTTCTTCTACTTGCAGTACGGTATGATTTGCATTATGTTTATGCTTTCTTCGTTGTTTTCTATGATAACTAAATGGTTTTCTGGGCTCGCTATTGTAACTCTCTTTTGCTCTTCTTCTCTCCTGTTTTTAAAAGAAAAAGACTCGATGACTCATATGAATGCCTTACTTAAAAGCCTTTCTTTTTGAAAGTGTTCTTGAAGGCACATGAGGATGGGTTTAGATTGTTAAACTCTTACTTCTTTCATGAACATCTCTTGACTTGTTTTTACTTCATTCTTGCTTCTTCGCGCTTGATGATTTAATATTCAATTCTAACGATTTCTTGAAGAAAAGACTAAACTCTTCTAACCATCTTATGTGCTTTGCTTCAAACTTTCTAAAAATAAACTTTAAGTTTTGCAAATGATCACTTGAGGCACTTAACATTTTAAGAGAAGAATGAACAATTGAGTAGTGAGATAGTGAGCCTAGATTTGCTTTCTTATTATAAAACAACAAAATAATTCTCAAGCTTTCTAAATCACCTTCTCCAAAATCTTTTCTAAAAGTTACAATTTCTCTTTTAATCATCTCTTTCTTTCCATTCTCTTTTTCATAAAAAACGAACACAATTCCTTGTTTTTAAACGATTCACCGAAAAGCTTCCATCGCATTCCTCCTCGTGGACACGACCCGTTAGCCACAAGCTACACGGTAATCTCTTAAACTCTTTGATTGTTCCTTCTATTAGCAATCAATTTTTGGCACCGTTGCCGGGGAGGGAACGGTGTATTTGTTTTCTAACAAGTTTTGTGTGTTGTTTCAGGGACTTGAAGATCAAGATCTAGCATTCAAGCTTTGCAAGAGAAGACTTGCAAATTCTGTGCCCCTACTCTCGAAAGTAGGAAACAGAATTTCAAGAAATTGCGTTGCAAAACTGAAAAAAAAAATTCATTGGACTACTAAAAACTTTTTTTTTTGCAGGACATATTGCTCGCAAAAATTTATGTTTTTGTATGTTATATTTGTGTTATTTTCTGCTATCCACCATCCCTGTTTTAAGCCAACAGTAAAACACTTGTTGAAAAGTTTAAAAATTGATTAGACGTTTGCATTCTAGGCACGAGTCTTTTCAATTCATTTACTTTACTGTTGAAGAGTGCTGGAGCAAGGTACGTACGCATTGCATTAAGAATAGGACTCATTTCTTGGTTAATTTATATCGCTATGAGTGAATCTTGTTTATCTTGTACACTTGCACAAATTGATTTTAAGGGCAACACCCAATAACAAGATAAGGTGGGGATTTAATCACCCTTCCTTGGCCCAAAAATCAGATTCCAAGCACTCACAAACCTAAGCCTAAGTAAAATCGGATAGACGTTGGCCTTAGGGACATCTCGAACTCATTAGGAGATTATCCTAAAGAGGGAAGGTGGTGGAAATTGACTCCTGCCAAATTAGTGTCTAGGAAGGGGATTGAGGGTCGAAAGCCCAAAGATTGGTGGTTACTTAATTAAGGAACGTCTTTGACGGATAACCTCCTACCAATCTTGCCCTGACCTGGCTGATTAGCTTGTGGTCAAAGTCTACATTCTACCTCCTGTGGACAATCAACCAGTTAGGAGTTGTCTAGGTCGAGGTTACCTTAGACTAGGCTTGGTTGATTACTATTGTTGACTGTTAGTTGAACTTGTTTGTGATTGTGATTGTGTTCGTGTATGCAAGTGTGGTCGAGAGACCCTAATTCATCTAGGTTGACTAGAAACACATCACCACCCAAGTTTGAACCAAGACCAGATCTGGTAATGGCTCAATCAACATCACTGCAGGATAGGTTCCACCCCATTAGGACCTCACTTCCATCTTGCATTCTACTTCCATCGGTTGGTGAATACAATTTTGAGCTCAAGCCTCAATTCATCAACACACTCCCCAAGTTTCATGGCCTAGAGTCCGAAGATGCCTACTTCTTCATAAGAGAATTTGAGGAAGTATGTCTAATGATGAAAATCTCACACCTTGTAGATGATGCTATTAGGTTGAGATTTGTCCCTTTCGCACTTAAGAACCTAGCAAAGAAGTGGCTCTACAGCTTAGCGGCCGGTTCTATCACATCCTGAGATGGTTTCATCAAGGTCTTCTTGAAGAAATTCTATCCAATCCATAAAACCGCTCTCATTAGGAAGACGATCATGCAATTCAAGCAAGAACCTAGTGAACGTTCTAGAGGTACTTTGAACGCTTTAAAGACCTCCTTGTCCAATGTCCACATCATGGAATAGAGAAATGGCGACAATGCCAAATTCTTTATGACGGTTTAGACTATTCCACCAAAACCCTCTTAGAAAGTATGTGCCAAGGGGGTTTCTTGCAGAAAGATGAAAATGAGGGATGGGATTTGTATGAAAATCTAGCTGAGAAGACCATCCAATGGGAATCTGCTAGTGAGACCTCTAGGAATCCTAACTCCATCTCTTCAAAAGGAGGTCTCCATTCTATCGAATCGTCCATCGCTAATGAGGCTAAGTTAGCTAACCTAGCTAGAAGACTGGAAGCTCTAGAAACGAAAAAACCAAGTCCAGTCAATCAAGTCAGCCCGAACCAATTTCCAACCCCGGGCTGCACTTACTGTCAAGCCATGAATCATGTGTTCGAGGAGTGCCCTGTGTTTCAGGCTCAACAACCCTACCATGAACCGATGAATGCGGCCTTTTCAAGGCCGAACAACAATCCTTACGCACCAACGTACAATCCCGGCTGGAGAAATCACCCTAATTTCTCATGGAGCCAAAACAACAATGACATTCACGATCAAATCATGCTAGCCACTTCCATCATGGTAATAATTCTTCCAATCATCAACCCAACTTCTCCAATTTCCATAATAATTCTCCCAACCATCCACCTAACTTTCAAAACTATCAACAGAACTTTCCTAACCAAGCTCCACAATCCTCCTTCCAGAATCCTCAATTAGAAAGGAGAATGACTGACTTCGAAAGAAACATGGAAAGATAAATGAAAAACCAAGATTCTCTCATGCAAACTATCCAGAGGTTAGAGGTTCAAATGAGTCAACTAGCCACTCCACAGAATGAGAGACAAAAGGGTACCCTGCCTAGTCAGCCAGTCACCAATCCGAGGAATTCTCAACATGCTCATTTGGCTGAGGATCATTCATTTAATCAATGTAATGATGTTCATACATTGAGGTCAGGAAAGAGAGTTGATAACCAAGTGTCAACACCAACCAATCCCATTCAGCACAACCACAATCAAGCTTCCACTTCATCTAATCCAATTTCTTCCAATTCTGACGAATCTGAAAAAGACAAGTCAGCCAGCCAGGTGCACCAACCTATAGTACCATTTCCTAATAGGCTGAAAAACAACAAGTAAAATCCTCATATGGACAAGATAATCGAGATATTTAACCAAGTGAAGATAAATGTGCCACTTCTTGATGCCATCCAACAAGTTCCTTCCTATGCTAAGTTTCTTAAGGACATGTGCACCAAGAAGAGAAAGACTAATGTTCCAAAGAAGGTCTTCTTAGTCACTAACATTAGTGAGCTATTACCGGGTCCTATCCCTGTCAAGTACAAGGATCCAGGTAGTCCCACCATTGCCTGCACAATAGGACAAGCCGAGATTAGTCGTGCACTTCTTGACTTGGGGGCAAGTATCAACTTGCTTCCATTCTCTGTTTATCAACAACTCGGGTTGGGCGATCTTAGTCCAACTCGAGTCACCATCCAACTGGCTGACCGTTCTGTTAAAGTTCCAAAAGAGAAGATTAATGATGTCCTGATCCGGGTAGGAGAGTTCATTTACCCTGTCGATTTCATAGTTCTGGAGACACAACCTGTGTCCAACTCTAATCATAGGGCTCAAACTCCTGTTATCCTAGGGCGACCATTCCTTGCTACTGCTAATGCCATCATCAATTGTAGGATAGGTCTATGAGGTTAACCTTTGGAGACATGACTAGAGAAGTCAATGTCTTCAATCTAGGAAAACAACCCCGCGATATCGAGGACACAACATTTGAAGTCAACCTAATTGAGAACTTGACAAGTGAACACGGGGAAGAATTGGAATTAGAAACGGAGAGTGACTTCGGTTAGAGTCTGACGACTTTAATCTTGATCAGGTTGTAGATTCAGCCGTGAATTGGGCCTCAACCCTATTTCACCAACAACGGAGCCAACAGATTTGACTAGTCCTTCCAGTGAGCCTTCCTCTTCCTTAGAATTGAAAGCCCTACCTGCGCATCTCAAGTACGCCTATCTAGGCGAACAAGAGACCTTTCCTGTCATCATTGCCTCCCATTTAAATGACGGGGAAGAAGAAGATCTGAAAGATATTCTAAGAAAACATAGGGAAGCCATTGGGTGGACTATGACTGATATCAAGGGATTAAGTCCGACCCTCGTTCAACATCGCATTCATCTGAATGAAGATGCCACACCTAAAAGAGACCCGCAGCGTAGGTTAAACCCTATAATGCAAGAGGCTGTTCATGCTGAAATCATAAAACTCTTAGACAATGGGATAATTTATCCCATTTCTGATAGCCAATGGGTCAGTCCTGTCCACGCGGTTCCGAAGAAATCCGGTTTCACCGTAGTGGAAAACGAGAACAAAGAGTTGGTTCAAACTCGACTTCCCACAAAGATCCGAGTTTGCATCGACTATAGGAAACTGAATGCTGCAACTCGTAAGGACCATTTTTCACTTCCCTTCATTGATCAAATGCTTGAACGTTTGGCGGGACACGAGTATTACTGTTTCTTGGACGGTTACTCGGGCTATAACCATATCCCTATCGCTCCTGAGGACCAAGAAAAGACTACGTTTACATGTCCATTTGGGACATTTGCTTATCGTTGAATGCCCTTCAGCTTATGCAATGCCCCAGCAACGTTTCAACGTTGCATGTTGAGTCTTTTCTCTGATATGGTAGAACGATTCTTAGAGATCTTTATGGATGATTTCTCCATCTACGGAGATTCATTCACTCAATGTCTTCACCATCTAGAACTCGTCCTCCAACGTTGTGCTGAGAAAAATCTGACACTGAACTGGGAGAAATGCCACTTCATGGTAAACATGGAATTGTCTTGGGTCATGAGATCTCCAAGAAAGGAATTGAAGTGGATAAAGCAAAATTTGAGGTTATTGCTAAGCTTTCCATGCCCAAATGCGTTAAGGACATTAGATCCTTCTTAGGACACGCTGGTTTCTACCGAAGATTTATTAAGATTTTAGCAAAATTGCTAGGCCCTTGACTAATTTGTTAGTTAACGATGTGTCCTTCACTTTCGATGCTGAATGCATAAATTCTTGGGAGAAGCTTAAGAGAGAGCTTATTTCTGCACCAATCATATCTGCACTGGATTGGTCTAAGCCGTTCGAGATCATGTGCGATGCTTTCGATTTTGCCATAGACGCTGTCCTAGGACAACGCATTGATAACAAGCAGCATGTGATCTACTACTCTAGTAGGACTCTCAACGATGCTCAACTGAACTACACTACGACAGAGAAGGAATTCTTGGCAGTAGTGTTTGCCTTAGAGAAGTTTCTTCCCTACCTACTGATTGTGATCCAATATTGCATATTTTACCTCATTATTCCCATGCATTTTTGTAATAAATATATGATTTTTACTCATCTTCTCTATATATTTGCAGGTACACACTCTAATGGAGAGATAATCCAATAATCACTTTAATTAGCAATAATTAAAGGGATTAAAACCAAGATTAAGATAAAGCCCAAATTTGAATCCAAGATCCAGAGAGATCCGCGCACCTAATGAAGAATCCAGAAGGCCACGTGGATAACCACCTCGCAACCAAGTCTCAACAAAAAGTTGTTACCCAACAGACTTGGATCTGCCGCAGAATCCGGGAGTTTGCCGTGCGCGCGGCCGTTTGGGGTCCGTTGAGATCCGGATTTTGCGCCAACCACCTGGATCTCGAAGCTTCTCTCAGGGCCTATAAATATTGGACCTATGACCTGCGAGAAGAGACTGAATGGAGAAGGGAGGAGAATAGTTAGTATGTTGTAATTTTGTTTAGTTTTTCTCTAGGTTTTGTTCTTTAGATCCCTCTTCTTCTTCCCTAGAATTCATTGTAAAAGAGAGAGATTGTGAGAGAGAGAGCTTGTGTAATCAAGGGTGACACTTGAAGCAACAAGGATTGATCCATTCTCCTTCCTCTACTTGAGCTTGGTTCTAGTTTATGTGCTTTCTTTAATTGCTTTCTTTATTGCTTTCTTTAATTCCTTGCAAATTTACTTCATGCTTTGTTTTACTTCTCTAATGGCTTTTAGCTAATTCCTTCTCCATGTACTAGCTAACCACTAGCCTTGCCATCTTCACTAAC
This sequence comes from Agave tequilana, assembly GCA_038442645.1. Lineage (NCBI taxonomy): Eukaryota > Viridiplantae > Streptophyta > Magnoliopsida > Asparagales > Asparagaceae > Agave > Agave tequilana. The sequence goes on from JAVJIF010012466.1 coordinate 42,935, forward strand.
TCATGGGTGATTGCTTTTGTTCATCTTGCAAGTTGTATGATCTTCTCTTCTCCGATGGGTTAAACCACTCATTCGACAAGTGAGAAAGTAATTAGATCAACACGCGAGACGAATCCACGCCGATGGAGTGACAACATGAGGCGAGCGTTCACTATCACGGAGTTTAGTAAGTATTGGTAAGGTAGTAAGGTAAGCTAGTCATGGAATGCTTCTTCTTTAAGTTTCTTTTTCTTTTCTTGTGAATACCAAATCCACTATTGATTTCTTTTCCGACTTTTCCACCATGAACATAACCACCTTTTCTTTAGTTTCTTTTTCATTTGATTCACTAATTTTATTAGCATAGAAGAATTCTCGTTTACATTTCTTCACTACGATTCGTAACGCTTCCATCGCTAGCTCTCCCTGAGGTTCGACACGGTATAGCTCTATACTATATCGGAGACAAGAAAAGGTTGTATTGAACTTTATAAATACATAGCACCAAGGTAAATTCTAGACAACATTTACATACACCTTTCCAGTCTTAATCAAATTTTTGGCGCCGTTGCCGGGGAGAGCAACGTTTTTTTTGGTTTAAAGTGAAGTACTAAACGATTCTTCTTCTCTGTTGCAGGTTACAGGTTGAAGAAACAGAAAATCTTGCATTGCAGTGACATACAAGTGGACCTGGGCCTCTGCTCTCGAAAGCAGAGACCAGGATCCCTCCAAATTGCCGCAATTTCTGGGATTTTGCCGCAGATTTGCGGCAATAAGGAGTGAACTTTTGATAAAATTTCTGCAGGGCTTGCTTCTCTGCAAAACACAGCTGCTGATATACCTGAAATTATGTATTTTTCACCTTAGTCCTGCATAATTAAAAAACAGTAAAAAGTTGGTTGAAATTGTTAAAAATTGTTTAGACATTTGCATTCTACGCACATGTCTTTCAATTCTTTACTTTTACTGTTGAAGAGTGCTGGAGGTAAGGTACGTTTCGCATTGCATATAGACTAGGAATCATCTCTTGCTTGATTTTCATGCTTTGAGTGACTCTTAGTGATATTTCTTGTACACTTGCACAATTCAATTTTAAGGGCATACCCGTAAATAAGATAAGGTGGGGGAGTTCATTACCCTTTCCTTAGCCCGAAAACCACAATCCCAAGCACTCACTAACCCAAGCCTAATTTAATAAAAAAAATAGACGTTGGCCCTAGGGACATCTCGGACTCTTTTAGGAGATTATCCTAAGGGGGAAAAGTGTTGGAATTTAACTCTTGCAAAATCAGTGTCTAGGAAAGGGGTTGAGGGCCGAAAGCCCGAAGGTTGCTGGTTACTTAATTAAGGAACGTCTCTGACGGAAAACCTCCCACCAACCTTACCCTTCTCTGGCTGATTAGCTTGTGGTTAGAGTCTACACTAAACCTCCCGTGGACAGTCTATCAGTTAGGAGTCGTCTAGGTCCTAAGTCTACCCTAACTTAGGTTAGAATTTTTTTTCTTTTGTTTGTTTGTTTGTTTGTTTGTTTTTGTTTCTGATTGTGTGATATGGCCTTCAACAATTCTTTCAATAATAATCCATATTTCACACCATCTCCATATTCGGATAATTCCAACCCGGTGTTTTACAATATGCACCAACCAAATACACCGGGTTGGCCTTATCCGAATCAATATGACCCATACCCCCCATCTAATAACTATAATTTTCATAATAATTTCAACTCTTCACCGAGTAATTGGGGATTCCAGTCCCCCGAGTTTAATTATCAACCTCCTTGTCCACCATATTCACCGAGTCCACAATATCCACAATATTCATTTCCAGAATCCGCTTCATATACTCCTTTTTCTGAACCACCAATTGAAGAAAAATCTGAGTTACTCAGGAGTATAGAAGCTAATCTTCAGAGGGCCGAACAAACACTTCCAGAACCATTTGCCTCTCCAATTCCACAGTATTTTCAAGAGTCTTACTCAGTTCCACCTTTTCATAATGAACAACCATTTATGAGTAATGATTTCTTGTGTGAGTCCACTTTTCCATCACCACACAGTTTTGACTCACAATTTCATCACCAATTCCAAAACAATTCTTCATCTTTTCAACAAAATGATGAACCCATCAATTATGGAAAGATGCTTGAAGACATGACTCATGCTCAAAAAGCTCGTAACCGTGACATAGATTTGATGATCCAAACTCTTCATTCTCATCCTATTTCTAATGTCACTAACCATTCTGTCAAAGAGTCATGTTGTTTTGGAAATCAAGATTCAATTTCAGCACACCCACCTGAACTTGTCCAAACTTCAGATTCCATTGACATTTTGGCAAGTTTTTCATTTCCTAAAATTGAACTTGTCCAAACGTCAAATCCCATTGACATTTTGGCAAGTTTTTCATTTCCTACAAATGAACTTGTCCAAACTTCAGATCCAATTGACATTTTGGCAAGTTTTCCTTTCCTGAAATTGAACTTGAACATGATTATGATCCTGAACTTTCACCAGATGATTCAACTCTACTTCCTGATTCAATCATGACTTCCATATCCTTACCTGATTTCAATCCATTTCCAAAGTCAGAATTGAATCCAGTACCTATCCATTGTGAAATTGAATCACCAATATTTTATGATGATCACATTGAACTTGGCCAATTCCATACTTCTGAAAATCCCATTGATAAATTGGTAAGTTCTCATTTTTCTGAAATTGAATTACATAAGAAATGTGATCTTGAACTCCAACTTAGTGATTCAATCCTCTTTTCTGATTCGATAATGACTCCGGTATCTCTACCTCACATCAATCTTTTCCCGGAGTCAACCTTGGATCCTTGCCCAATTCACAATGAAGTTGAATCACCCATCTTTGAGGATCATATTGAACTTGCCCAATTCTACACTTCTGAAGATACAATTGACAAATTTGCAAGTTCTCATTTTTGTGGAATTGAACTCAATGAGAAATGTGACTTTGACCCTCAAGTTTGTGATTTAGTTCAAATACCTGAATCATTAATGACTCCTGTTTTGTTACCCAATTTGAGTAACATTTCAGAGTCAGTTTTGATTCCCAACCCTCCTGAACTTGACTCACTAATCTTAGATAGTCACATTCCATCATGGGAGACTGAATGTGGACTTGAGCTTCATTTTCTTGACTTGGACCCCGTTCTTGAATCCATTCCGACTCCTGAACCTTTACTTGACTTCATTCACTTCCCTTAGTCGGTGTTCCTTTCCGAGTCCAAGTCAACCGTCCTATCATTCCATATTCCATTCTGGGACAAGGTAGTTGATAAATTTAACTCAGAAATTATTTTAAAAATTGGGAAATTAGATGGGGGAATGTACATAATAATCTTAAATGCACACATCATTTTTGTGGGTCATATTATTGAAATTTCTAGTGGGTTCCTGAAAACCCAATGTAAAATTGATTGGGCCATGTTCCGTGGACCAATCCGACCACCACCGGAACCACCACCTTAAGGTAATTTTTTTTTTTTTACTAACATAAGATTTACTAACATAGAATTTAGAAAATAAATAAAAAAAAATAAAAAATAAATAGAAATAAAGGAGGGATTTTTATGCTTAAAAGGAGTTCCCACACTTTCCAAATTCAAAATTTCCTAGGTTTCCTCAAATTCCATCTTTCAAGAATTCCTAAGTTTTAGGTCATTCCAAATTCCTAGGAGTCAAACTTCCCTTTTCAAAGCTACATATTCCAATGTGGTAAAAATCCTTTTGACTTAGGGATAGAAGTGGAAACCTATTGATTTCTCCCTCCTATAAGTAACCCCCTTTCCACACATTTCCTCCCTCAAACGAAATAACTCTCCTCAGATCTGCAACTCTCTCCCAAAGAGCTGCCACTGAAATTTTTCTTCTTCCCAGATCTCACTATTCTGCCGCGATTTCCTGGAGTTTGCCGAGCTTCTGCGGCAATTCTGACGATTCCAGCGCGCCGCCAAGTTCTGTTCCGATCAATTTCAACTGTTTACTGCTGATCTGGTGCCACATCCTTATTCAGAGCTTTCCAAACCCACAACAGAGATCGATTTTATTCCCCCCACGTAATCCGGGGGTGGTTCGAATTCACATCTCTTCCTTTTTACTGATTTGCTTTTTGATTCATATTATGGCACCTGCAATTTTTGTTGAGAAGGATTTTGGGCGGATTTTGTGTGATGTAAATGGTTATGGGCATGTATTTTTAGAAAGAATTAGAGCTAGGAATTGGTACACGTTAGTATACGACAACACTGAGACCGATGCATTTTATTGTCCCGAACTAGTGACAATGTTTTACACGCATCTTGACCAAGCATCGATTGATACACACATGTACCAGTTCACTGTACACATGCCCACTGGAGACTTGTTTATCACGCTTCCTCTTCTTGAGGAAATCACTTCTGTCCCAATCGTCACACAACACAGCGAGCCTCTCCCTTTAATTGATTATATGACTGTTATGGGAGCTCGTTGTACTGAGCAGGATCGTGGGCTCAAAGCCAGTACGATGTTTAGAAATGTTCATTGCGTTGGACGTTGGATCCAACGCAATATTTTAGGGCTTGACCACACCTCCTCTTTCAATAGACCAGTGTTGCAAATTATACATGATTTAATGACTCGTCAACACTCGGTTTGTTTGAACAAGGTCATCTTCCATGCACTTATAGCCAACTCCTCACGCACACGAGGTGCCAAATACTCACACCCCATCCTGATTACACGTCTATGTAGGACTTTCCTACCAGACGATGTATTTGACTCATTTGATAGAGTGTTTGTTGCCCCGGAGAGACCTACCAGTGCTTATAATAGTTGTTTACACGCAGTCTGGACACCTACAGTCCAAACCGAGGATGTTCCGGTAGAGTCCTCATCAGAGGAGAGTTTTGATGCCGAGGATGAACCTGAATTTTGGAGGCAGGACCCCCCACGTGATACACATGCCTTCATGTCCTCCATCTGGAAGGGCATGAAGAAGATTTTTAGGGGTCAAGTGAGGCTGAGGAAGAAGGTGGAGGAGGAATCATCCAGGTTATCCTCCAGGTTAGATGATATTGAGGCGACGTTGAGGAGGACACAGTCGGCAGGACCCAGTATTACTGCGGGTCCAAAGAGGAGGAGGGAGTGACTTTTTACCTTACCTATTTCATGCATCATTTTTATCTTGCATACATTGAGGACAATGCATGAGATAGGTATGGGGGGGTATGTACTAACATAGGACTTTTTATTTTCTTTATAGGATTTTTATTTTTTAGGATTTTTATTTTCTTTTTAGGTCTTTTATTTTTAGATTTTATCTTTCTTTTAGATTTTCCACTTTCTTTTTAGACTTGACTTTTCTTTTAGAAAAATAAAAAAAATATAATAAATAAAAAAAATAATAAAATAAAAACTTTTTGAAATAAGAGACAAAGTTTTGATCTATTTTTAAGAAAATTAAGATGTATCTTAGGAATTAAGAAAGCCTTAATTATGACATCTTAAACATAGTTGAAATAATAGATCTTGTTTGAAATTATAGGCTAAGTAAGTAAAATTGGTGAGATATTTTTTATCTTGAATTTTTTGCCTTAGATAATATGCACTTTATACTTACACATTTCTTGGGATGGAGACAAAGACCAAAAATGCCATATAAATAAAAAAAAAGAAAAAGAAAAAAAATATATAAATAAAACATCACCTATTAAGTTGGAGAATTGTGCCTCAAGAAGCATGGTTACTCACGCCTAACGGTGATCTCACTTATTAAGCTGGATAATTGTGCCTCAAGAAGCATGATTATTCACGCCTAACGGTGATTATAAATAATCCCCTTTAGTTTTGTGGCCTTTTTCACTCGAGTCCTTTAACCCGAGGGATGTTTTCTCATCTGGTGCCCTAGAACCATCTGGTTTTGGAGTCATCGGTTATAGGCTCGCTACATGGGTGAACTAGAAAGCCTAAGAAAACTAAGGGAAGAAAAAAAAGAAAAAAAAAAGAAAAGAAAATAAATATATATAAATAAATGGCTTAATGGTTGGAGTTGAAATCCCAGAAATCTTCACGAGCACGGTGTGCATATTATCTAGGTTTTATGAAAGATAAAATATTCAATCCAATTTTGAATTCTTACCTTAATTGAAGACAAGATCTTGCATGGAGACTAAGTTTAAGAAAGAATGATTATAGGTGGACTTATGACCTAGGATCACTTATATTTTTGCAAAAATAGTTCGGAAACGTGTCTCTCTTTCAAAATGCATTTTCAAAATACTTACATTTGTCTTCTTTCTTTATGGATTTTGTGGGTGTAATCCGCTAAAAACCCTCAGGAGACAATACTCCTCCTCTAGGGTAACCTAGAGGTTTAACGGCTTGTTGCACACGCTCAGTGCAATCGCGTCACCTGCGAAAGTGGTGTAATAAAACTGGTAGTATAGTTTTCCTTTTCTTTTCTTTGTTTTTGCTCGGGATGAGCAAAAGAATAAGTGTGGGGGTGTGATTGTGATCCAATATTGCATATTTTACCTCATTATTCCCATGCATTTTTGTAATAAATATATGATTTTTACTCATCTTCTCTATATATTTGCAGGTACACACTCTAATGGAGAGATAATCCAATAATCACTTTAATTAGCAATAATTAAAGGGATTAAAACCAAGATTAAGATAAAGCCCAAATTTGAATCCAAGATCCAGAGAGATCCGCGCACCCAATGAAGAATCCAGAAGGCCACGTGGATAACCACCTCGCAACCAACTCTCAACAAAAAGTTGTTACCCAATAGACTTGGATCTGCCGCAGAATCCGGGAGTTTGCCGCGCGCGCGCGGCCGTTTGGGGTCCGTTGAGATCCGGATTTTGCGCCAACCACCTGGATCTCGAAGCTTCTCTCAGGGCCTATAAATATTGGACCTATGACCTGCGAGGAGAGACTGAATGGAGAAGGGAGTAGAATAGTTAGTATGTTGTAATTTTGTTTAGTTTTTCTCTAGGTTTTGTTCTTTAGATCCCTCTTCTTCTTCCCTAGAATTCATTGTAAAAGAGAGAGATTGTGAGAGAGAGAGCTTGTGTAATCAAGGGTGACACTTGAAGCAACAAGGATTGATCCATTCTCCTTCCTCTACTTGAGCTTGTTCTAGTTTATGTGCTTTCTTTAATTGCTTCCTTTATTGCTTTCTTTAATTCCTTGCAAATTTACTTCATGCTTTGTTTTACTTCTCTAATGGCTTTTAGCTAATTCCTTCTCCATGTACTAGCTAACCACTAGCCTTGCCATCTTCACTAACTCATGGGTGATTGCTTTTGTTCATCTTGCAAGTTGTATGATCTTCTCTTCTCCGATGGGTTAAACCACTCATTCGACAAGTGAGAAAGTAATTAGATCAACATGCGAGACGAATCCACGCCGATGGAGTGACAACATGAGGCGAGCGTTCACTATCACGGAGTTTAGTAAGTATTGGTAAGGTAGTAAGGTAAGCTAGTCATGGAATGCTTCTTCTTTAAGTTTCTTTTTCTTTTCTTGTGAATACCAAATCCACTATTGATTTCTTTTCTGACTTTTCCACCATGAACATAACCACCTTTTCTTTAGTTTCTTTTTCATTTGATTCACTAATTTTATTAGCATAGAAGAATTCTCGTTTACATTTCTTCACTACGATTCGTAACGCTTCCATCGCTAGCTCTCCCTGAGGTTCGACACGGTATAGCTCTATACTATATCGGAGACAAGAAAAGGTTGTATTGAACTTTATAAATACATAGCACCAAGGTAAATTCTAAACAACATTTACATACACCTTTCCAGTCTTAATCACCTACTAGGGTCCAAAACCACCATTTTCACCGATCATTCTGCGCTTAGGTACCTCATGATGAAGAAGGATGCCAAGGCCCGACTCATTCGTTGGATCCTCCTTCTTGAAGAATTTGATCTTGAGATTCGAGATAAGAAAGGCGTAGAAAATGTTGTTGCTGACCACCTCTCACGAATCCCTAATTCTCCATGCAACGAATTACCCATAAATGAGGATTTTCCTGATGAACATCTCTTAGCTATCTCTAGGGAACCTTGGTTTGCTGATATAGTGAATTACTTAGTCACAAACCAAACTCCGTCTCATTGGTCCAGAAATAATGTTTACCGGTTCTTATCCCAAGTCAGGTATTTCTTTGGGAGGAACCGTATCTTTTCAAGTACTGTTCTGACCAAATTATTAGGAGATGCATTCCCGATAAGGAGGTTAAGATTGTTCTATCTTTCTGTCACGAACTTGCATGCGGTGGACACTTTGGTCCCCGCAAGACTGCTGAAAAAGTGCTACAAAGTGAGTTTTATTGGCCCACTCTGTTCAAGGATGCTTATGAATTTTGCAAGACGTGCCCTAGATGCCAAATGGTAGGAAGGATTTCAAACCGAAATATGATGCCACTAAACCCAATTCTAGAGATAGAACTCTTTGATGTTTGGGGCATCGACTTTATGGGTCCATTTCCTAATTCATTTGGGTACCAATACATATTGGTTGCTATGGAATACGTGTCCAAGTGGGTAGAAGCCATTCCTTGTAAAACTAATGATAACAAAGTTGTCATAAAGTTTTTGAAAGAGAACATTTTTTTCCCGCTTCGGAACCCCTCGTGCTATCATCAGTCATAATGGCACTCACTTTTGCAATAGATCTTTTGAAGCTCTTATGCGAAAATTTGCCATAACTCACAAGTTGTCCACACCTTATCATCCTCAAACCAGTTGGCAAGTTGAGGTTTCAAATAGACAAGTCAAGCTTATATTGGAGAAAACTGTGAACCAAAATCGGAAAGATTGGTCCATCAAACTTGTAGATGCTCTATGGGCCTACAGGACCGCTTTCAAGACGATTCTAGGAATGTCTCCCTATAGGTTAGTCTATGGCAAACCTTGTCACTTGCCCGTTGAGTTAGAGCACCGAGCCTTATGGGCAATCAAGCAGTTGAATTTCGACTTGAGTAAGGCCGGTGACCTTCGGAAATTACAAATTTCCGAATTGGAGGAATTGAGAAATGAAGCCTATGAAAATGCAAGGATCACTAAAGATAGAGTCAAGATTTTCCATGACAAGCACATCTTAAGAAAAACCTTTGTCCCTGGACAAAAAGTCTTACTTTATAATTCTAGGCTTCATCTTTTTCCAGGAAAATTGAAATCGAGATGGACTGGGCCATTCGTTGTAAAAACCGTGTTTCCACACGGTGCAGTTGAGATCAGTGACACCAAGAATGGAAATAACTTTAAGGTAAATGGTCAACGCCTTAAACCTTTCTTGGAATCGGTGCCGATAAATGAAACGGCTATGGGTCTTTTTGACCCAGTGTATCGGTAACTTTCCTCCTTTCCATTTTTATTTCATGCACTTATACATTTCTTTCATACATTGGGGACAATGCATGAGATAAGTGTGAGGGAGGGTTCTAAAATGACTGATTTAAAAAAAAAAAACTTTTTGAAGGGCTAGAACAATATTTTGATATATTTTTTGTAAGAAATTAAGTCAATTTTAAGGAATAGGAGAATCATAATTAGGATTTCTTACACTTGGTCAAAATAAGATAACTTATTTGATTTTTAGGGTCAGGAAGAAAATTTGTGAAAGTAATTTAGTCTTGATATTTATCTTGATGACATATGCACACTAAATACACTTACACACTTAGGGTTTAAAAACAGAGACTCTTATACCTTAAAAAAATATATTATGAAAAAAAAACAAGTCTAATTATTGATTAGCTAGGTGCTTTGGCCTAAGCAAGCCTTAGTATTTATGCAAAAGATAATTAGATAAGTTTGAAAAAAAATGTGTATATAAATCCTCTGACTAAGCTGGGTATTTATGCCTCATGAAGCATCAGTATTCACGCCTAAAAGGGGAACATCGTATAAATAAAAACCTTGGTTTCGTGGCCTTATTTGCTCGAGTGTTTAAGTCCTTAGGGGTGTTTTCTCACCTGGTGCCCTAAAACTGTCCGGTTTGGGTGTCACCGACTGAATGCTCGTTACATGGGCAGATTAGAAAGCCTAATGAAATTGAGGAATAAATTTCACCAAAAATAAATAAATATAAGGCATAGGAGTTAATGTTAAAGAACCCTTAGTCAACTTCACAGTCACAATGGTGCATACGACTCAGGGTAAATTAATAGACTAGATGAAGTACAATTTGACGCCTTACTTTAATTGATGACATGTTTTTGAATAGAGACTAAGTTTAGGAATGAAAAATTTGATATTCCTATAACTTATAGATTACTTAAAGCCTTACAAATATACTTCAAATATTTTCTCTTTTCAAAATGCTTTTCAAAAATACTGACTTCTTTCTCTTTCTTTTTAGATTTTGTGGGTGCAATCCACTGAAAACTCTCACGAGATAAAACTCGTCCTCTAAGGGTAACCTAGAGGTTTAACGGCTTGTTGCACATGCTCAGTGCAATCGAGTGACCTGCGAAAGTGGTCTAATAATTGATTAGAATTAGTCTGATGTTTTGCTTGAGGGTGAGCAAAAGATAAGTGTGGGGGTGTGATTAGTCACATATGTTGCATTTACTTTGTCACCTTACCATGCTTTTTAGCTAATAAATCCTATTAATAAGTTTTCTTTTTCTTCGCTAAATGTAGGCCCAAGTGCTTAAAGAAAGAAAAGAGAAACAAGCCCAAAAGCCCACCAAATTCTGAATTAATTCAGAATAAATTCGAAATGAAGAAATCAGGGCTAAATCTTGGTATATCAAGAGGTTGAGAAGAATTCTCCCTGAATCGAGCGATTGAAGCCACACAATCAAGGCTGTTTCGTCATTGTTTTGGAGCAGAAACAAAAAACGAGCAGCAGATACGGGCCAAACACCAAATCAGGAGCTCCCCCCTTTGGGTGTGGCCACCTGGCCACACCAGGGCCGCAAAAACACGGCCCTAGCCGCGTTTTTGCAGCTTGCTAATGTCTGTTGGGGGAGCGTTTTGATAGGTAGTGAAAAATGCATAATTGTCATCATATATACCATCGCATTTGCACATTTATTCATATTATAATGCACAATTATTAATATTTCTTTATTTAATATGTGCAGGCCTCAAATTATCAATTTAATAAAGAATAAAGCTTAAAGAGCCCAAAAGCCCAGATCCAAGCCCATGTTTGAAGCCCAGGTGAAGAAGCGCAAATATAAAGATTCAAAATGCAAATACAAGGGCTAAAAGTTGCAAATATCAGAAATTAGGGTTGGATAGACTTCTATCAAACCCTAAACACCTGCGGGATAAGGATAAAAAGCCAAGATAAAGAGGAATTTCGTGGAGAGAGGATTTGAAGAAATCTGGATTAAGAGTAACTTGATTATCAAGTTATCTCGAAAATTTAGATTAAAAGGCCAGGATCACACTTATAAAAGCAGAAGCCCACATGGACGGACCAGGAGAGGCCACGCGCCAAAGCGCGTGGCCAGAAGCCACTAAACTGCCGCGGAGGCGCGGCAAAAGCCGCGCATCCGCGGCAGTTTGGATAGAGATGGGTACCAGATTTTGTTGGCACTTCTATCCGGGACTCCTCTACATTCTGCACTATAAATATCTGTGCATTCGCAACAGGGATAGGCAGGCAGAGACGATTAGGGTTTGCTTTAGCAATTTTTATTCAAAGTTGTAATTTTTATTTCAAGTTCTTTGTGGAGAAGAAGGAGACAATTGTGTAACCGGAGATCCATCAATAAAGGTCACTCTTTTGTTCTCTGTTAAATTTCTGCAATTATTTTATTTCTTTTGCAATCTCTCGTGTTTTAATCTTCGATCTCTTCTTGTTTTCGTTTTTTCTTTATTTTTGCAGTCTTTCTCATTAGATAAAAACCAAAAAAATTAAATAATTGAAAAAGCAAAAAAATGATGATGAAGAACTAATCTTCCTAGTGGTTTGCTGAGATTCTTGAAGCAACCCTAGAAGCAATTAAATCTTGATCCGATTAATGAACATCACTAGAACCCTAGGTTTAAAGGCAACTAATTCTAGAAGATTAAAAAAATACTTAAAATTCTTAATCTAGGTTATATGATAAAAGGACCTTTTCATGACTTCAACTTAAGAACTAGGACAGCATAAGTTGAGATTCGTCTTCTATTAGGCTGTACCTAGATGTTAGGAGGAACCATAGTTAGGTTTTTGATCTATGTAACTTAGTTAGAATTGTGTATTAATTTTCTTTCTTGATATAGTTGTAATAACCTAGGGTGAATTATATTAATCTTAAGATGAAGATCAAGCTCTTTAATTTGCAATAGGGTTGTGGTAGAAAATCAGCAAAACCATCTCTTCTCCAATATTTTCATCTCAAGATCTAATCTCTCTCTCTTATTTTTGAAGATACAGAGGAATCGAGTCGAAACGCTTTCATCGCATCCTTCCCTGAGGATCACGACCCGCTCGAGCCCTTGCTACAGCGGATTCGCATTGAGACTAAGACAATCTGAACTCTATTTCAATCTCAATCAAATTTTGGCGCCGTTGCCGGGGAAGGAACGGCACGATTTCTTTGTTCTAATCATTCTTTCTTTTCTGTTGCAGGTACAGAGAACAGAAAGCAGAAACAGAGCAGCAGAAGACACATATTGCTATCCAGTGCCTCTGCCCTCGAAGGCAGAGCACTTGGACCTACAAGTTTGCCGCGAATCCACGGCAAAAGCCGTGAATCCGCGGCAATTGTAGCTCACTACTAATTCATTTTTCTGCAGGTTGCTCTGCAGTGCAAAAAAATATTTTCTGCTGTGTTATTTCCTCTCTGTGATCACTCTGCAACTGTTAATAATTAACATTAACCTATTTGTTGAAAAAAAATAAAAAATATTTTTTTTTTAGACTCTTGCATTTTAGGGCACGTGTCTATTTTTATTCTTTAATTCTGTTGAAGAGTGCTGGCGACAAGGTACGTTTGCATAAGCATATAGATTAGGAAGCACTCTTGGTTGTTTACCGCTTTCTTGAGTGATTACTTTTCTACCGCTTTACACGTACACTAATCCATCTTAAGGGCATAACCCATAACAAAGATAAGGTGGGGATTTCATCACCCTTCCTTGGCCCACAAATCATACCAGTCACACTCACAACCCTAACCCTAATTAAAACTTGACTAGACGTTGGCCCTAAGGTAACTCGGACTCAATAGGAGATTGACCGAAGAAGGAAAGTTGTTCGAAATTAACCCTTGCCAAATCGGTGTCTAGCGAAGGGATTGAGGGCCGAAAGCCCGAAGAACGGTGGTTATTTAATTAAGGAACGTCTCTGACGGAAAACCTCCCACCGGTCTTGCCCTGAACTGGTCGATTAGCTCGTGATTGACGTCGACAATAGACCTCCTAAGGACAGTCTAAAGTTAGGAGTCGTCTAGGTCAAGGATAACCCTAGAATAGGATTTTTGTTTGTTTTTCTTTTTCTTTTTGATTGATTGGGTGAACTTGTTTGCTGATTGTGCATGACCGCTTGGTCGAGAGACCCACTCACATCCAGGCTAACTAGAACTAGTTCACCACCCGAGCTCAAGCCCGACTCTCTCATGGCTCAACCGCCATCTCTCCAAGATAGGTTCTATCCCCTTAGAACCTCTATTCCTTCTTGCATCAAGCTGAGTAATGAAGGTGTTGACCCATTTGAGCTTAAGCCACAATATATCAACACCCTTCCTAAGTTTCATGGACTTGAATCAGAGGATGCATACTTCTTCATAAGGGAATTTGAGGAAGTATGTTTAATGATAAATATGCCTAAGTTGGGAAAAGATGCCATTAAGCTTAGGTTTGTCCCCTTTGCTTTGAAAGATTTAGCAAAGAAATGGCTCTACAGTCTAGAGGTTGGTTCTATAGACACTTGGGACAGTTTCGTCAAGGCCTTCTTGAAGAAATTTTATCCCGTTCACAAGATTGCACTGATTAGGAAGAATATCCTACAGTTTAAGCAAACAGCCAATGAGCCTTTTGGAAATACTTCGAGCGGTTTAAGGACCTCCTTGCCCAATGTCCCCATCATGGGGTAGAGAAATGGCGACTTTGCCAAGTCATATATGATGGATTACATTATTCTACTAAGACATTGTTAGAATCCATGTGTCAAGGAGGATTTCTGGAAAAGAATGAAAATGAAGGATGGTCATTGTTTGAGGACTTAGCTGAAAAAGCCATCCAGTGGGACCCTACTCCTGAGAAATCTAGGACTAATGACCCCACTTCTTCAAAAGGAGGTATTCATTCCATTGAGGCCAACATAGCACAAGATGCTAAGTTAGCTGCTGTTATGCGTAGACTAGAGGCTCTTGAAACTAAGGAGCCAGTCTCTGTGAACCAAGTCAGCCCAACATCTTCGGCGGGCTGTACTTATTGTCAAGATAGGAACCATGTGTTCGAGGAATGTCCTGTCTTCATCGCACACCAAAGTCTGCCCGAACATACGAGTGCGGCCTTCACAAGGCCCGCCAACAATCTGCCCGCCAACAATCCATATTCGCCCACCTACAATCCCGGTTGGAGAAACCATCCCAATTTGTCATGGGGCCAAAGTAACAATGATCAAACTAGGCCCAAATTCTCCAACAATTTCCAAAATCCGCCCTATCAAAATCCTCCACCCTCTTTCCAATATTCACAAATGGAAACAAGGCTCTCCAATCTGGAAAGAAAGGTGGACACTATCGTTAAAAGCAATGACACGCTGGCTCAAGTCTTGACTAGGATAGAGATGCAAATGAATCAGCAAGAAAGGCAAAAGGGTACTCTACCTAGTCAACCATTCCCAAACCCTAGGAACTCTAGTCAAGCTCACTTGACTGAAGAGAATCATATGAGTCAGTGCAATGCGATTCATACATTGCGGTCGGGAAAACAAGTTGATAACCAAGTATCAACACCATCAAGTTCTAAACAAGCATTCAGCTTGCCTGATCCCACTCCATCCCAACTTAATGCCAACAACACGAAAAAAGACAAGTCAGCCGAAGATATGCACAAGCCCATCGCACCCTACCCAAATAGGCTTAAAGATAAGCAATGTGCACAAATGGATAAGGTACGAGAGATTTTTAATCAAGTCAAGATCAATATACCTCTTCTTGATGCAATTCAACAAGTCCCTAAGTATGCCAAGTTTATTAAGGACATGTGCACAAAGAAGAGAAAGACTAATGTGCCCAAGAAGGTTTTTCTAGCCACTAACATTAGTGAGCTATTGTCTAACCAGATCCCTGTCAAGTATAAGGACCCTGGTTGCCCCACCATCTCTTGCACAATAGGTCAAACTGCAATTAAGCATGCACTTCTTGATTTAGGAGTAAGTATCAACTTACTCTTCTTCTCAGTTTACCAACAATTTGGGTTGGGCGAACTTAGTCCGACTAAGGTTACAATCCAATTGGCTGACCGATCCATAAAAATTCCCAAAGGAGAAATTACCGATGTGCTCGTCCAAGTTGGGGAGTTTATCTACCCAGTAGATTTTGTTGTTCTGGAGACCGAACCTGTATCCACTCTTCGGTCTCAAACTCCCGTTATCCTAGGGCGTCCGTTCCTTGCAACTGCAAATGCGATCATAAATTGTAGGAATGGATCCATGAGGTTGACTTTTGGAAACATGACTAAAGAGGTCAATGTCTTCAACCTGGAAAACCAATCTCGTAAGATTAAAGACCAAACATTTGAGGTGAACTTCATCGAGAACATTTGTGAAAAAGAAAGTGAAAATGAGTCTCTATTTCTTGACAAGTTATTTGAGGATAAGTGCGATTTTAGTGATAAGATGACACATGTTGAGGATTATAATTTTAAAGTTCCATTTAAAAAACGAAGATTTGATCTAAGTATCTTCAAAGAGCCAAGCACTGAAATATCGCATGAGAATATAGTTCAAGAAACTCCGATTGACTTAACTTTCGAAAGTCTCTTTGAAGAAGAACTCCTATGTTTAGATACACCGATTAAGGAGATGTTGGTTAATTATTCTCTTCCAGGAAAAAGTGTTGATTTAAGTTTTGAGGAGATGTACGGAACTGAGCTAGAATTTCTCGGCAAGGAAGCTCCAACTGAAAGGTGTGATGAATTTTTGAATAATGGAGGTGGACATATGATGAGGAAGAACCTAAAGAAGATGAAACTGGGGGGAGAGAAAGTTAAAACAAAAATGTTGGTCTCCCCATTGTGCCTTATAAAGAGAACCCATTGGAATGATGGGAAACGAGCTAGAGGGATGAATCCTAAGCAGCTCTAGGTGAGAGTGATACATGTGTTGTACATATTATGGTATACTATTATTCTTTGCCTCTCTTTACATTTTTCTTCATGCATTCATGCATTTCATACATTGAGGACAATGCATGAGATAAGTGTGGGGGAGGGTTTACTAACATAGAAAAGATTAAAAAAAAAAAAAAAAATTTCTCTTTATTTGTTCTAACATTTAAAAAAAAAAAAAACAAAAAAAAAAAAATTTTTTAACATTTAAAAAAAAAAAAAATTTTACCAATTAAGCTGATACATGTGCCTCAAGAAGCATAAGTATTCATGCCTAAAGGTGAGTAAATAAAATAAATTCCTTAGTTTTGGGGCCTAGTTCACTCGAATTTGAGTCCGCGGGGTGTTTTCTCACCTGGTGCCCTAAAGCCAACCGGTTTGGGAGTCATCGACTTTAAGTTCGCTACATGGGTGGATTAGAAAGCCTAAGAAAACTAAGAAATATAATATATGTATTAACACATCTAATAATCAATTAGTTAGGTATGAGGGCCTCAAGAAGCCTTGATACTTATACGAAAGAAAATTAGATGAGTTATACATGCCAAAAAAAATATATATATATATATATATATTAACACATCTAATAGTCAATTAGTTAGGTATGAGGGCCTCAAGAAGCCTTGATACTTACACAAAAGAAAATTAGATGATGTTATAAAAATAATAATGAGGCATGAGAGTCCAAGTTAAGGAATTCCTAGATTCACAAGGGTGCGTATGACTTTTGGTAACGAAAAAGACTATATTAGAAATTCAATTTTAATCCTTACCTAAAATGAATAACAATTAACTTTATAAAGACCAGGTTTGAAGAATGAATAAAAATGATAATCCTAAAACTTATAGACTACTTAGTCTCTTCAAATATAATTCAAATATTTTCCTTTTATGGATTTTGTGGGTGTAATCCGCTGAAAACCCTCACGAGACAACACTCGTCCTCTAGGGTAACCTAGGGGTTTAACGGCTTGTTGCACATGCTAAGTGCAACCGTGATTCCTACGAAAGTGAGTTAGCTAGGTTAGATTTTTCTCTTTCTTTTTGATTTTTACTCGAGGACGAGCAAAAGATAAGTGTGGGGGTGTGATAGGTAGTGAAAAATGCATAATTGTCATCATATATACCATCGCATTTGCACATTTATTCATATTATAATGCACAATTATTAATATTTCTTTATTTAATATGTGCAGGCCTCAAATTATCAATTTAATAAAGAATAAAGCTTGAAGAGCCCAAAAGCCCAGATCCAAGCCCATGTTTGAAGCCCAGGTGAAGAAGCGCAAATACAAAGATTCAAAATGCAAATACAAGGGCTAAAAGTTGCAAATATCAGAAATTAGGGTTGGATAGACTTCTATCAAACCCTAAACACCTGCGGGATAAGGATAAAAAGCCAAGATAAAGAGGAATTTCGTGGAGAGAGGATTTGAAGAAATCTGGATTAAGAGTAACTTGATTATCAAGTTATCTCGAAAATTTAGATTAAAAGGCCAGGATCACACTTATAAAAGCAGAAGCCCACATGGACGGACCAGGAGAGGCCACGCGCCAAAGCGCGTGGCCAGAAGCCACTAAACTGCCGCGGAGGCGCGGCAAAAGCCGCGCATCCGCGGCAGTTTGGATAGAGATGGGTACCAGATTTTGTTGGCACTTCTATCCGGGACTCCTCTACATTCTGCACTATAAATATCTGTGCATTCGCAACAGGGATAGGCAGGCAGAGACGATTAGGGTTTGCTTTAGCAATTTTTATTCAAAGTTGTAATTTTTATTTCAAGTTCTTTGTGGAGAAGAAGGAGACAATTGTGTAACCGGAGATCCATCAATAAAGGTCACTCTTTTGTTCTCTGTTAAATTTCTGCAATTATTTTATTTCTTTTGCAATCTCTCGTGTTTTAATCTTCGATCTCTTCTTGTTTTCGTTTTTCTTTATTTTTGCAGTCTTTCTCATTAGATAAAAACCAAAAAAATTAAATAATTGAAAAAGCAAAAAAAATGATGATGAAGAACTAATCTTCCTAGTGGTTTGCTGAGATTCTTGAAGCAACCCTAGAAGCAATTAAATCTTGATCCGATTAATGAACATCACTAGAAACCCTAGGTTTAAAGGCAACTAATTCTAGAAGATTAAAAAAAATACTTAAAATTCTTAATCTAGGTTACATGATAAAAGGACCTTTTCATGACTTCAACTTAAGAACTAGGACAGCATAAGTTGAGATTCGTCTTCTATTAGGCTGTACCTAGATGTTAGGAGGAACCATAGTTAGGTTTTTGATCTATGTAACTTAGTTAGAATTGTGTATTAATTTTCTTTCTTGATATAGTTGTAATAACCTAGGGTGAATTATATTAGTCTTAAGATGAAGATCAAGCTCTTTAATTTGCAATAAGGTTGTGGTAGAAAATCAGCAAAACCATTTCTTCTCCAATATTTTCATCTCAAGATCTAATCTCTCTCTCTTATTTTTGAAGATACAGAGGAATCGAGTCGAAACGCTTTCATCGCATCCTTCCCTGAGGATCACGACCCGCTCGAGCCCTTGCTACAGCGGATTCGCATTGAGACTAAGACAATCTGAACTCTATTTCAATCTCAATCACGTTTGCTCCCCCAATCTTCCCGGGATCCTCCTCGTTTGGTTTTTGGCTATAAATATGGGTTTCAGCAAAGAAAAATGCAGCGAAGACTAGGATTAAATTTTGTGTTTATTTTCTTAGGATTTAGGCTCTTTGTTAGCTAGCACAAAAGTTGTAATCTTGTTTTTTACTTTGTAGTCCAGTATCAAAACTTGTGAGAGAGAGGAATTGAGTGCTTGTACTTGGAGATTGAAGTGACATCAATACAAGAGTCGAGCCGCGTTTTCTTCTACTTGTAGTACGGTATGATTTGCATTTATGTTTATGCTTTCTTCGTTGTTTTCTATGGATAACTAAACGGTTTTCTGGGTTCGCTATCGTAACTCTCTTTTGCTCTTCTTCTCTCCTGTTTTTAAAAGAAAAAGCCCGATGACTCATATGAATGCCTTACTTAAAAGCCTTTCTTTTTGAAAGTGTTCTTGAAGGCACATGAGGATGGGTTTGGATTGTTAAACAATCACTTCTTTCATGAACATCTCTTGACTTATTTTTATTTCATTCTTGCTTCTTCGCGCTTGATGATTTAATATTCAATTCTAACGATTTCTTGAAGAAAAGACTAAACTCTTCTAACCATCTTATGTGCTTTGCTTCAAACTTTCTAAAAATAAACTTTAAGTTTTGCAAATGATCACTTGAGGCACTTAACATTTTAAGAGAAGAATGAACAATTGAGTAGTGAGATAGTGAGCCCAGATTTGCTTTCTTATTATAAAACAACAAAATAATTCTCAAGCTTTCTAAATCACCTTCTCCAAAACCTTTTCTAAAAGTTGCAATTTCTCTTTTAATCATCTCTTTCTTTCCATTCTCTTTTTCATAAAAAACGAACACAATTCCTTGTCTTTAAACGATTCACCGAAAAGCTTCCATCGTATTCCTCCTCGTGGACACGACCCGTTAGCCACAAGCTACACGGTAATCTCTTAAACTCTTTGATTGTTCCTTCTATTAGCAATCATAAGGCATAAGAGTTAGAGTTAAAGAACCCTTAGTCAAAATTTTCACGGTCACAAGGTGCATATGACTTAGGGTAGAGTAATAGACTAGATGAGAAGTACAATTTGACCCGTTACTTTGATTGATAAAATTTTTTTGAATAAAGACTAAGTTTAGGAATGAAAAATTATGTTTTTCTATAACTTATAGATTACTTAAATCTTACAATAATATTTCAAATATTTTTCTTTCAAAATGATACTAACATTTTTCTCTTTCTTTACGGATTTTGTGGGTGTAATCCACTTAAAATCCTCACGAGACAAAACTCGTCCTCTAGGAGAAACCTAGAGGTTTAACGGCTTGTTGCACATGCTCAGTGCAATCGCGTGACCTGCGAAAGTGGTCTAATAATCCTTAGTATAGTTTAGTTGTTTTGTTCGAGGACGAGAAAAAGATAGGTATTGGGGTGTGATCGGTCGCTAATATTGCACATTCATTATCATATTCTCATACTTATTATAGAATAAACTCTGCTTTTTCTTAAATTATTGTTTAACTTATTTGCAGGCATATTCCTGAAGGAGAGGGAAGAGAAATGAGCCCAAAAGCCCATCAAATTCTGATCTAAATCAGAATTAATTCGAAATCAGTAAATTAAGGCAGATCAGGTCGGTTCAGATCAGTTGAAAACTTGTTAGAAAAAATCCCAACAAATCAATCGGTTGAAGCCAAAGATCAAAGGCCATTTCGTCAAAATCTCGGACTTAAACTGCAAATCCAGCTGAAGATAAAAGCAAATCAGGAAGCCAGGGAGTACCACCAACAGGGTGTGGCCACCTGGCCATACCCTGCACGTGAAAATGGGGCTAAAGTCGCGTTTTCGCGCTTGGTTAGTGAGTTAGGGGAGCGTTTGCTCCCCTATCTTTGTACACTCTCATAGGTTGGGTTTTGCCTATAAATACTGGGATTTATAGAGCGTACAGGGACGACCATGCAGAGATAGAATTTAGTCCACTTTTTTATTCTTTATAGTGTAGGTTTTTGTTTTTCTTTTCATGTAATTTTCAGTTTTAATTTATGTAAATCAGAGGAGATCAGAGTTTCATAGGAGAATGAGAATGAAGCTTGTACTGATAGTGACACCGGTGTAAGATTTTCTTCTTTTCTCTTATTGTTATAAAATCGAATCTGTAGTTTTCCTTTTGTATTTACTTTGTTTTTGTTCTTCTTCTTCTTCTCTACTTTTCTTCTTTTGGTACCAATTGCTATCCAAGTGAGTCTTAAAGCATCGAAAGAGCCTTGCCTTTGCGAGTGCCACCGATAGCTCATGACGATAGATTTTGAGTTTCATTCTGTATCACTTCATACTTGCAACGTCTTGATGATATAATGTGGAGGAGATGGGAATTGATTCTTATGGGCTATACGTTGATCGCCTCACTTCAAGGTAACATCATTGCAAAAGATTCAAGGAAAGCATTTGGCCAAAGGAGGTAAGTAACTTTTAGATTCTTTTCTTTTAACTCTTTAGTTTAGAACACCACAATCTACACTTCTTTTATCACTCCTTTTTCATTTCTTTGTACATATCATTTCTAGTTTCTCCATCTTCTTAAACTACCATCTTCTTCCTAATTTAACTTTAACTCAAATTTTCCTTTTTCTTTTGAAGAACTAAAGAAGAACTTTAACCATAATTTGTAGCTTTAAAGAGAACTTACTAAAAAGCTTCTATCGCTAGTCCCTCCTTATGGATCATGACTTGCATAG
Organism: Agave tequilana; assembly: GCA_038442645.1. Taxonomy (NCBI): domain Eukaryota; kingdom Viridiplantae; phylum Streptophyta; class Magnoliopsida; order Asparagales; family Asparagaceae; genus Agave; species Agave tequilana. Next base: position 64,591 of record JAVJIF010012466.1, read on the forward strand.
CCACTTGCTATTGCGGTAGAATTAAGTACTTGCACTTTTTATTCTAAGTTCTAAAATTCTGTATTTGTGTGCAGGTTCAAGCTCAATCAAGATCTTCTAGAAGATACATTGAACCTAGACCCTTGGGCACGTCAGACGAATATCCGGACGAAAATACCCGAATCTGAGAATATTTGGAAGGCCCCAAAAGCCCCACGAACCCACTTACCAAAACCAGGGACCTAGGTCCCCGGTATTGCCCAAAAACACGGCTATGGCCACATTTTCACGGCCCTATGGTGGGTCCACGCGTCGATTTTCGACGTGTGGCCTCGTCTTGTCTTCTGGAACCTTCTTTTGCCTATAAATACTGCAGGGTTTGTCCGAAACGGAAGCAAATGGAGAAATAGGCTAGGTTTTCTCTCTTTTATTGTAGATTAGGATTTTCTCCCTTTTATTTTATATTTTCTTTTCTTTTATAGATCATGTATTAGGTCTGAGTTGATTCAGAGAGAGATAGAGAGATATTGATGTAATAGATGGTAACAATCTATGTAAAGGTGTCTCCTTTCTTTTCCATTGTAATCTTCTCCATCTTATACATGATACTTAGCTAGATTTTCTCTCATGGTGATTAACTACTAAGCACTAACTAGCTAACCACTTACTTGATAATTCATATGAATCTAATAGCCTCTAAAAGGCATTGCTCTTGCAAGAGCCATTGATGGCTCATGATGATGGGTTCTAACATCTAACTTGCTAACTTGCTAACCAAGCAACTCTCTCTTATTTCATGCTTGCTCCCAATAGTTTCGATAATCTAATGTTTGTATTAGCTTGCTCTTGATGCAAGTTTGAATGTGACGAACCATCTTATTTGCCATGCTCTGTATCGTCTCTTGAAGCCAAGGACTAGTGATGGCCAAGGATCCATGTGAGGAAACTATCACTAAAAGGTTAGCATGTTAGTGGAATAATTTGTAGTTAGAAACCATGAGATTTCTTTCATAGTATTCTCCTTTCATTTTACTTTGTTTTAAAAATCAATTTCAAAACACTTCTTTTATCTTTTCATCGTTGTTTTCACCAACTTCTTAGTCATCTTTGTTTCATCTTCTTTTATTTTCAAACCCACTTCTCATTTGTTTTCACTTCATGTTTTCTCGCCTTCTTCACCTATCACTTCTAGATTTCTTTTTTTTTTCTTTTACCTTTTCTCATTCTTTAACAAAGAAGAACTTGTTAAAACCAACATGAACATAAATTGTTAATGCTTTTATCGCCTCCCGTCCTTGTGGATTCGACCAGTTGAGCCAAAGCTATAACGGAAGTATCGAGGGAACATTAGCACACATATATAATTACATTGATTTCATAAAGACACATTTCCGAGTGCTTGTTTCGACCGATTAAATTTTTAGCGCCGTTGTCAGGGATGGGAATGGTTTTGATTTTACATTTTTGTTAACATTTTCTTCTTTGTTTTGGTGAGCAGGACAATCTTTATAGGAGCTTAACATTGCAGAAAAAACACTAGCTTTGCATCTCCCTGCTCTAGAAAGCAGGGACCCAGCTTCTAAAACAAAGCCGCGAAAATGTGACTTTTGTTGCGAATATGCGGCAAGTTTGTGGTAATTGTGTATCTCGTTGTGCTGGGTTGTGTTCATTATAATAGCTAGTTTACTGTACTATTACTTTCCTGCTTTGATTGCCTACACACTTTAATAAATTAAAGAACTAAAATATTGTATTTGGATGCTTTTAAACGGTTTAGACATTTGCATTTAGGCACGTGTCAATTCAATTCCAATATACCGTATTTTGTTTTGTTGTTGTGATCTGAATTGAGGTGTACATATGGCATTGCATATAACATAGGACAAACACGTGGGTGATTTATTCGCTTTATGTTATCTTCTTGTCTATATTGCACACTTGCACGAATTGGACTTAAGGACAAAACCTATATAAGATAAGGTGGGGATTTCATCACCCTTCCTTAGCCCAGAAACCACCTCCCCACTCACACAACCCAAGCCCTAATAAAAATTGATAGACGTTGGCCCCTAGGGACATCTCAGACTCATTAATAGATAGACCGAGGGTGAAACTTGTTTTGAATCTTACTCTTGTGAAATCGGTGTTTAAGGTTGGGGATTAAGAGGTTACGCCCCGAAGATACCATGGTTTTGCGTAATTAAGGCCCGTTGCTTACACACGATACCTCCCACCGTATTTTACTTCTACCTAGCCGATTAGCTTGTGATCAGATTCATACAACAACCTCCCCTGGGCAATCGACCAGTTAGGAGTCGTCTAGGTCTAGGTCAGCCCTAGTATAGGCTTGGTTTTGATTTTCTTTCTTTTTGTTTATTGTTTGCTTTTTCTTTTTTATTTGTTATTGTTTGTGAAATGGAATTCAACAACAACAATTTTTTCAATCCTAGCATGAATCCATATTTCACACCAACCCCATTTGATTCAGATAATTCCAACCTGACTTTTTACAATTTGAACCAACCATATACACCGGGTTGGACTTATCCGAATCAATACAACCCATACCCCCAATCTTATGACTATAATTTTTAAAATAATTTTAACTCTTCATAGAGTCAATGGGGATTCAACTCCCCTGAGTCAAATTTCAACTATCTTGTCCACAATTTCACAATTTCCATAATATTCATTTTCAAATTTTGTTTCCTACACTCCTTTTCTAGAACCACCAATTGAAGAAAAAATCTGAATTAGAAAAGAGTATAGAAGCCAATCTGCAGAGGCCGAGCGACAATTTCAGAACATTTTGGCCTCCCAAATTCCATAATATTTTCAAGAGTCTTACTCAGTCCCACCTCTTCAAAATAATCAAACATCCATCTTGGAATTGACTGAAGAACTCTTGCGTGAGTCCGAGCATCAATCTCAAAATTTGTTGGAGTCACAATCTTCACAATGTTTTCAAAGCCAGGTTCCTACACTTCCGTTCTAGAACAACCATTTGAAGAAAAATCTGAGCTAGAAAAGAGTATAGAAATCTTACATGAGACCTCACAACAATTTCAAAAATCTTTTACCCAGTTTATCGATATATTAGAAACACAACAAGTCAATTGGTTAACATTCATACGAATGAGGAAACTCACTCTGATCAACCTTTGACCAATTCAGATATCTCTAACTCTATCGATCTAGATCAAGACTCATGTTGTTTTGGAAACCAAGATTCAATTTTAGCACATCCATTTGAACTTGACCAACTCAAAATTTTGAGAACCATGTTGATATTTTGACAAGTTATCCTTTTCCTGAAATTTAACTTGAGCATGACTATGATCCTGAACCTCAACTTGGTAATTTAATTTTACTTCCTGATTAAATAATGACTGAGGTATTTTTACTTGATTTTAGGCATTTTCCCGAGTCAACATTGGATCCTGTGCCAATCCATCGTGAAATTGAATCACCAATCTTTTATGATCAACAAATTAAATTTGACCAATTTCATAATTTTGAATGTCCCGTTGACAAATTGGCAAGTTTTTCTTTCAAAGAAATTGAAGTTAGAGAAGAATGTGACTTCGATCCTCAAATTTGTGATCCAGTTCAAATTCCTGGATCATATTGACTCCTATTTCGCTACCCAATTTGAGCAACAATTTAGAGTCAGCTTTGGCTTCCACACCTGTCATTCTTGAACTTTAATCACCAATCTTAGAAAGTCACATTCCGTTGTGAGGAAATAAATGTGGAATATGATCTCAGTTTCTTAATTTGGACCCGGTTCTTGAACCAATTTGGACTCCTGAGCCTTTCCTTGACTTCAATCACTTTTCTGAGTTGGTCTTAGTTCCTATATTTCCTGAGTCCAAATCAATCATTCCATCTTTTCATACTCCATTTTGGGACAATGGTGTTGATAAAATTGACTTTGAAATTATTTTGAAAATTTGAAAATTAGATGGGGTAAAATTCTTAATAAAAATCATAAATGCATACATCATTATAGTGTGTTGTATTATAGAGGTTTCTTTGAGTTCCTTAGAACTCCACACAAATTGGATTGGACCGCATTTCGTGCACCAATCAGACCACTACCGGAACCACCACCTTGAGGTGATTTTTCCTTCTCTCTCTTTATTTTATGCATACATACATTCACGATGCATTGAGGACAATGCATGAGATAAGTGTGGGGGAGTTTACTAATGTAGAGTTTTTAGATTTTCTTTCTTTTACACTTCTTTTAAGATATTCTTAGAATTTTCCTTTGTATAGGATTTTTCCCTTTCTTTTAAAAAGCATTTTGAGACAAGAGACAAAATTTTGATCCATTTTTTAAGAAAATTAAGATGATCTTAGAAATTAAGGAAGCCCTAATTATGACATCGTAAACCTAGTCGAAATAATGGATCTTTTTTAAAATTATAGGTGAAGTATAAAAGATTGGGGAGATAATTTTATCTTGAATTTTTTGCCTTAGATAGTTGCACTTTACACAAACACAATTTTTAGGATGGAAACAAAGACCTAAAATGCCATAAAGCAAGAAAAAAGAAAAAAGAAAAAGAAAAAATATATATATTATATATGATGGAAAAAATTACTTATTAAGCTAGATAACTATGCCTCAAGAAGCATGATTATTCACGCTTAACGGTGGTCAAAAGAAACAAATAATCTCCCATAGTTTTGTGGCCTTGTTTACTCGAGTCCTTAAACCGAGGGATGTTCTCTCATCTGGTGTCCTAAGAACCGTCCGGTCTAGGAGTCATTGGTTAAAGGCTCACTACCTAGGTGAACTAGAAACCCTAAGAAAACTAAGGGACAAAAAAAATAGAAAAATATATATAAAATGGCTTGATTGTTATAGTTGAAATCCCTGAAATTTTCACTATCACAAAGTGCAGATTATCTAGGTTTTATGAAGGATAAAATATTCAGTCCAATTTTGAATTCTTACCTTAATTGAAGACAAGATCTTACATATAGATTAAGTTTAAGGAAGAATAATTTTTTGTGGACTTATGACCTTAGATCGTATTTTTTTGCAAAAATATTTCGTAAACTTGTTTCTCTTTCAAAATACGTTTTCAAAATACTAACATTTATTTTCTTTCTTTATGGATTTTGTGGGTGCAATCCGCTGAAAACCCTCAGGAGACAAAACTCCTCCTCTAGGGGAAACCTAGAGATCTAACGGCTTGTTGCACACGCTCAGTGCAATCGCGTCACCTGCGAAAGGGGTGTAATAACATTTGTAGTCTAGTTTTTCTTTTCTTGTTTTGCTCGGGACGATCAAAAAGATAAGTGTGGGGGTGTGATAAGTCCACAGTTCTGCATTATTATATCGCATTTCCCTACTGATTTATGAATAAAATGTTGGTCTAAACCGTGTTTTAGTCTCTCTTGCAGATAATCAAGACAAGGAGGACAAAAGGGTAATAAGAACTTAATTAAACCCATTTTTGGGGTAATTGAATCTGCATTTCTTGGAGGCCAAGTAAGGAATCTTCTAGAAGATACATTAAACCTAGACCCTTGCGCATGTCAGACGAGTATCTGGACGAAAATACCCGAATCTGAGCATATTTGGAAGGTCCCCGAAGCCCCACGAACCCACGTACCAAAACCAGGGACCTAGGTCCCTGGTATTGCCGCGAAAATGCAGCTATGGCCGCGTTTCCGCTGCCCTATGGTGGGCCCACGCGTCGATTTTCGACGTGTGGCCTCGTTTCGTCTTCTGGAGCCTTCTTTTGCCTATAAATCTATAGCGTTTGGCCAAAACGGAAACAGATGGAGAAATATGCTAAGTTTTCTCTCTTTTGTTGTAGATTAGGATTTTCTCTCTTTTATTTTGTATTTTCTTTTCTTTTAGAGATTATGTATTAGGGCTGAGTTGATTCAGTGAGAGATAGAGAGATATTGATGTAATAGATGGTGACAATCTATGTAAAGGCGTTTCCTTTCTTCTCCATTGTAATCTTCTCCATCTTCTACATGATGCTTAGCTAGATTTTCTCTCATGGTGACTAACTACTAACCACTAACTAGCTACCACTTACTTGATAATCCATATGAATCTAATAGCCTCTATAAGATCTTGCTCTTGCAAGAGTCATTCATGGCTCATGATGATGGGTTCTAACATCTAACTTGTTAACTTGCTAACCAATCTAACTCTCTCTTATTTCATGCTTGCTCCCAATAGTTTTGATGATCTAATGTTTGTATTAGCTTGCTCTTGATGCAAGTTTGAATCTGAAGAACCATCTTATTTGCCATGCTCTGTATCGTCTCTTGAAGCTAAGGACTAGTGATGGCCAAGGATCCATGTGAGGCAACTATGACTAAGAGGTTAGCATGTTAGTAGAGTAATTAGTAGTTAGAAATCATGAGATTTCTTTCATAGTATTCTCCTTTCTTTTTACTTTATTTTAAAAATCGATTTCAAAACACTTCTTTTATCTTTTCATCGTTGATTTCACCAACTTCTTAGTCATCTTTGTTTCATCTTCTTTTTGTTTACAAACCCACTTCTCATTTGTTTTCACTTCGCGTTTTCTCGCCTCTTCAGCTATCACTTCTAGATTTTTTTTCTTTTCTCTTATTCTTTAACAAAGAAGAACTTGTTAACAACTGATGTGAACATAAACTATTAATGCTTCTATCGCCTTTCGTCCCTGTGTATTTGACCCGTTAAGCCAATGCTATAAAGGAAGTATCGAGGGAACATTAGCACACATATATAATTACATTGATTTCATAAAGACACATTTCTGAGTGATTGTTTTGCCCCGATCAGTGGAAGACTAGACATAACGGCAAAAAGGATAGTCCCTACTGGACTGAAAGATGAGACTTGGTTATCTGTCAGTTCAGAGGTATCATGGATATAACCGATTGAGAAACCACCAAGCTCGGGATTTTTACCGTTCAGAGGTGGTAAACTGGACGTGACGGTAAAAATAAAGAATTCCATCGTGGACATAGGATTTGATCATAAACTCCATGGAAAAATTGATATCTCCTTTGGATTTTATTTGGAAGAAATTGTCAGAGGTATATTGTTAACATGACAACCAAGAAAGTCCATTGGGGACTTGGAAGGGAAATAATAGACTTTGAAGAGAGTCTATTAGAAACTCGCTGGGAAGTTAAGAAATATGAATCCCATAAGAGATCATATCTCAGAGAACTCCGTGGGGATTTAGAACGGGATTTGTAAAGCAGCCTGTCAGAGGTATTTGAACATAACAACATTTAAATGCACCTGTCATTCTATTAAGAGAATGACTCGTGAAATTTTGATATGTTGGTGATATTGATTTTGTCTGCCAGGGAACATATTAGAGTCTCACTACCAGAAGTTTAATGTTAACATGTTAGGTTTGACTCGTGATTCATTTTGTAAGGGAAATGAGTATTATCTTATGTAGTCCTACCATTCCATGGACAGGAATTAGTAAGTGATTTTGGAGAGGAATCAAATGGGATCAGGTCCCTTAGGATTTTTAGCAAACCCTCAGCTGTCAACGGGTTTGATATGCCTTTTCCAACTACCGTTTGAGTTAGGCTAGTAATGCTATTCCCCACAGCATGATGAGTTGTCGAGGACTTATGTTGGACTTAAAAGCTAATATTTTCCTCTATCCTTAGCCGTTAGAGGCGTTGGATCATTTTGTTACGTTAAGTAACGTAATGTATCTCCTGGGTTTTCACTCCGTAGATGAGTTGGGGATTAAAGGAGTGGATACGAATTCCGCGAGAATTTATCTAGAGATTAACCTTCCTCGTGGAGTCCCCGTCGATCCTTATTTTGTTTTCATGTTTTAAGATGAATGTGAAAACAATGGAAAGGTTCTGCAAAAGTATGCGTCATGAACCTTCTTCAATGACGTTTGACTTGATAAGCCATCAGATAATTCATTTGATCTTCCATTTGATTGGTTACCATGTTCTGATATGAACGTGAAAATAGTGAAAAGGTTCTGCAAAAGAATCCGTTACGAACCTTCTTCAATGAGTTTGGCTTGATAAGTCATCAGATAAACTCCTTTGATTTTCCATCTGATGGTCGGACCCTTTGGTCATTGGGTTGAGCTTCGATCGATCGAACATGAGTAGGGAGGTATGCCACCGCTATATATAGAATAGTCAGGTTAGATAAACCATCCTTCTGATTATAAAGAAGAACGCCTGAAACTATCGATCAGACATGCTTGACTTCAAACTATGATCTATTCTTCTAAGTTAAAGATAGGTACATATCTATACACTAGAGAAGAGTGACAAGGCTAAAAATTTGACATTTTGCCTTAATCTTTTCTTCAATGTTTATGTCATGCATTATAATATCACCCATGTTCGGTCGACTCGGCGTTACTCGACCATGATGCGATTCATTGAATGAGGAAGGGAGCTTTTCTTCGGCGCTCTTCCAAACATTTTGAATCCCAAACCCTAATCCATCTTTGTCATCGCCTCAATGTTGACATCATGCATCATCAATGTTCCATTGGTTCGGTGTCGATCGACAGTGATGTGATCTATCAATAGGATAACTCCTGACAAGTTCATAGGTGAACTAGAGAAGAGTTAAAAAGCTAAAATTGACATTCATAACCTTGTTTCTTTTTCAATGTAACCAGTGTTCGATCGGCTCGACACTAGTCGACAGTGAATTAGAGAAAAGTGACAAGGCTAAAACTAAAGTTCATAACCTTGTTTCTTCTTCAATGTAACCAGTGTTCAACCGGCTCGACACTGGTCGATAGTGAATTAGAGAAGAGTGACAAGGCTAAAACCGAAGTTCCTAACCTTATTTCTTCTTTGGCGCTTTTCCAAACATTTTGGATCTGGAAATTCTAGTCAGAGGTGTAATGTTAACCACCTGATAATAAGAAGGATCCTATCAAAGATAGTACTTCTTCAAGAATCTGCCGTTGATTGGCATCATGAGTGTATCACCGTCTGGGGTTATAAGGTGGTATGCTCCATTTAAATAGACTGTCTCTATTATGAACGGTCCTTCCCATTTGGGCTGAACTTTGCCTTTGATTTTGTGCGTCATGATCATGGGTCGTTTGACGGCTAAACCAAATCTCCTTTTTGGAATACCTTTTGCTTAACCTTCTTATTGTAGGCTTTCGAGATTCGAGTTTGGTACAACTCAATGTGTTGTTGAGCTTGCGGTCGTTTCTCATCTAGGGCTTCGAGTTTTAAAGACATAACCAATCATTATCTTCCTTTGTCATCTTGGTTGCTAAGGTAACCCATAGTGACAGCATCTGGATCTCTAGCGGCATGACTGCTTCGCACTCGTATATCAGAAAAAAAGGCGTATTGCCTGTCGGGGTTTGAACCGTAGTTCGGTAAGCCCAAAGACATTCATTGAGCTTCTCATTCCAATCTCGTTTGCTTGATGAAACAAATTTCTTAAGTAGCTTGATAATTGCCTTGTTGAATGCTTTCGCCAAACCATTAACATCAGGGTTATAAGCAGTTGATGCCACATTCTGGATCCGATACTTATTGCAGAACCGATAGAATACTTAGCTTGCAAATTGGGGACCATTATCATAAATAATCCGCCTGGGGACACCAAACCGATGAATAACATGGTGTTTGATAAAGTTGACCACGTTGGAAGTTTTAATTTCAATAAGTGGTATAGCCTCTGCCCACTTTGAGAAATAATCGGTTATTGCTAAGATGAACCGATGACCTCTTATTGACGAGGGGCTAATTGGTTCTATGATATCAATTCCCCATGCTTCGAATGGTCACGAAGCAACAGTCGGATAAAGTAACTCCGGAGGTTGATGTATAAAGTCTGCATGGATTTGATAGGCTTTACACCTCTGTGCGTGTTTGATGGCATCAGCTACTATGGTTGGCCAATAGTAACCAAGTCTGTGCAATCGATCCTTGAGTTTCAGATCAGGTTGATGAGCTCTGCATATACCGTGTGCGCCTCTTTGAGTACTTCTTGTGCTTCCGAATTAGAGAGGTAACAGAGCAGGATGTCATCATATGAACAACGATAGAGTGTCTTTACTATTGGGTCATAGTAGAAGCGGAGAGACCTTCGTCGAATAAAAGATGCTTCTTTAGGGTCATCTGGCAATATGTCATGTAAAGTATAGTCAATGAGGGAAAACTGCCAATCTCCTGGTTTGAAATCTATTGAAGTTACGTGGACTTCCTTAGTTTCCAACACATGCTTAGGACAAACAAGGTGTCGAGTAGCCACTGTAAGATGACATGTTGTGTCGATTGGTTAGGCCAATGTAGCTGCAGTGCAGCCAGGGTGTTGGCCCTAGTATTTTGGGATCGGGACACATGACTGATGTAAAAGCCATAAAATAAATTAGCCATTTTGATGATTGTGTGGTAATAAGCAACCAAATCTTCGTGGCGAACCTCGTATTCTCCTTTAACCTGATTAACAATCATTTTGAATCACCATAAGCTTCAAGGTAGCTTACCCCCATTTCACGGGCGAGCTGAAGGTCGATAAGTAGAGCATTATATTCTACCATATTGTTGGAACATGGTTCCGTCAATGAAAACGCCCGAGGAAGGACATGATTTTGTGAGGAGACACACCAGCAATAATCTTGCCTTTAGGGCCTGTTCTTGATGCTCCATCAAAGAACATTTGCCACGCTTCGTCCTCGGAAGTCATATTAGATTCAAAAATTTCATCTGAAATATCTTAATGAAGTTTTGACCTTTTTGGAACCGATGAGCCGCTAAAAATTCTTCAAGCGCTTGACCTTTGACTGCCTTCTGAGGGACAAAGAGCATATCATTTGAGACAAGAGGATGGCCCACTTAGCTAACCTTGAATTCAGCGATCCTGATTTCGTCATGAGGAGACGCAAAGGATTAACTCTGAAAATGACATTTATGGTTTTGCCAACTGAGTAATACCACGTCTTTTGAATAGCAAAAACAAGAGCTAAACATTCCTTCTCAATAGGATTATACCGAGACTCAACTCCTATTAGAGTCCTGCTTAGATAGTAAATGGCCTGTTCGTGGTCGTCATCATTCTTTTGAGCAAGCAGAGCACCAAGGAAATGGTTCATAGCTTTCACATAAAGCAGGAATGGTTTTCCTGATGTGGGAGCCACAAAGACTGGGGGTTTAGTGAGGTATCTTTTGATATCTTCGAAAGCTTCTTGACAGGCTTTATCCCATACAAAGAAACACCCTTTTTCATAAGCCGGTGAATGGTTGACAACGGCTCGAGAGATTTACGATGAATCTTCTAATATAAGCCAACCTGCCTTGCAGACCCCTGAGTTCTTTGAGATTCTTAGGTGGATGCATGTTCTGAATAGCTTTGACCTTTCTGGGTCAAGATGAATTCCTTTTGATGTGACAATAAATCTCAGGAACTTGCCACTTGAAACCCCCAAGAAAGACTTAGTTGGATTCATTTTCAGCTGATGGGCTCGTATTATATCGAAAATTATTCTTAGGTCACGAAGATGATCGTTCTTATCGTGACTTTTGACAGCAATATCGTCGACATAGCATTCCACCATTTTTCAAAGGTGGTCACGGAAAATTGTACTCATTGCACGTTGATAAGCTGCTCTTACGTTCCTTAATCCAAAGGGCATCACAGTATAACAATATACCCCTAACGGTGTCCGGAATGAAGTATGCTTCTCGCCCTCAGCGTACATCTTGATTTGATGGTATCTTGAGAAGCCATCCATAAAAAACATTCTCTCAAAGCCACAAGTATTGTCAATCATGACATCAGTGATGGGCAATGGGAACTCGTCTTTAGGGTAAGCTGCATTGAGATTGCGGTAGTTAATACAGACCCAAACTTTTTCATTCTTTTTCAGAATGGGGACAATGTTAGCAACCCAATCTGGGTGTTGCTCCTCCCGGATGAAACCACATGTGATGAGTTTATGAGCTTCAGCTTCAATAGCTCTCATAATATCGGGGCGAAACCGTCATTGTTATTATTTCACTGGCTTGATGTCAGGTTTAATGTTTAACTGATGCATGGCTATTTGTGGATCAAGACCGGGCATATCTTCGTAATTCCATGCAAAGACATCGATATACTCTCGTACGAGTGCTATCAATTCTTCTCTTTTGTAAGTGATAAACCCTTACTTATAGAGATCGGTTTAGGGTGATCTTGACTACCCAAATTAACCTGAATTACCCTCTCTTTAGTAGGCGGTTCATGTTTTTTGAATCGTCTTCCCCACTGGAGATCAAGCTGTTGAGCCCATGGTTCAGCATCGAACGTTTCAATAGCCTTCCCAGGCTCTAATTGATGGTCGAAGTCATATTTACATAGAGATTCTTGAAAAGCATTCCTCTACTAACATCTGACTTCTACTCGGATGAAGAGGCAGAATGTGACGGGATCGGTTAGTTGTCTTCGGATTGAAATGACATAGGACGTGGAGGTGTCACATATCCCAACCCCCTGTGTGTTTTATCATAGTAATTTGCCGGTTTCCCTTTTGGCACGAAATTTCATAGAAAACTGCATCGTCCTCTTTCGAAGTTTAAGCCATTCCTACGCTGTAGGTTGTATCCCATTTTTTTCATCATATGTTGTGTTGATCGTGCATAATGAAAAAATTGCAAGGGTTCCGAGTCTGAACTCGAATCTGTGATCGCAGACCTTCGCAGTTGGGCCCTACTGAATACTATCGGCGATTGACTCCTTTTGGACAGAGGGACCACGAAGACAGACCCTTCTGCACACTCCACAGATGTACTTGTCAGGCTTGGTTTGTGCATAGGCATATGTAGAAAGCTATTGTCGACAGATTCAAGTAATTTAACACTCGCAGGATAATCAAAGATAACATTCTCATTAATTACCCATTCATCATCATCCCCAGAGGGATTATTACACTGAGGATTATTGAAATATGCTACAATTGGTTCACAAGCCAAAGTAGCTGGCGTGTCTCCTTCAGACTCAAAATATTCTTCGTTGCCACTATCGTCATAATCAGACAACGATTCTTTTGACACTTTACTAGTTTACTGATATAGGAAAGCATCAGTAAAGTAATTTTTCACCCCTTTGAATGGTTGTTTTTTAGCAAACACCGTTCTTACCGTTGCATCGTCTTCTATGTACTTGAAGCATTGGTGCAGAGTAGAAAGAACGATCCAGTTAGCATGGTTCAAGGTCGTCCTATCAACAAGTTGTATGATGTGTCAACGTCAATGACGTAACATGTCACTTCTGATTTCAGTTCTCCGATTCAACAACGGAATCGAATCTTTCTGAGTGGATGACTACTCCCTGTATAAAACTGTATATCATAGTAGTCGTTGTAGACAACCGATGAAGCGGTATCCCAAGGAAATAGAGGAGTCATTTGGGAATAATGCTTAGTGCGGACCCTAGATCAACCTATATCTTTCAATGCACGTCGAGCTGATGTATCCAGTATAGTATAAAGGTCGATCGTGATTATTGTCCTTGAGGAGCATGTCCTCAGCTGTGAAAGTGATAGCAGGTACTTTCGACTGTACATGATGATATTCAGAACACAATGGTTGAGTGTCATCTCTAGGGGTTTCTGACATATATGTCAGAAATGATTCTGAATTAGTCAGTGCATCCCTGAGTGCTTTGAAAAACACCTAGAGGGGGGGTGAATAGGTGTAAGTGCTAATCTAGAACTAAATGCAAAACTAAGTGCGCTAAATGCGGAAGCTTAAAACAATTTTGCAATCACACTTAGTACAATCAACAAGTGTAGCCGAATTCCCCGTGAAGGGCTCTGGACTAACTCCTCTTGATTCCCCTGAATGGGTTGAGGTGCTATGTGAAGCTCTTGTTGATTAAGTACAAGTGAGGCACACACAAACAACCAAGCATATAATATGAATAGGCAATATGAATATATGCAAGGCAACACAAGCAATATGATATGAATGATATGGCAATAAGAATGATGCTTTGCACAAATGTAAGAGAGAGAGTTAGAGAGATAATGGATCAAACGAAAAGGCCAAGATATGTTTCGAGGTTCGAGCACCTTGCTCTACATCCCCGCCTACACCACCGTGTAGGATTTCCAATCCACTATCTCCCACCGAGGGAATCTCTACCGAAGAGGATTTGTTACAACACTAGGAGTACCAAACTCCTCTCTCAAACAACCACCTCACAACCGAGGGGTAAGCCAACAACCAACACCTCTACCGAAGAGGTTTACAACCAAACTCCACCTCTCACTAGAGGGAGCAAACCAATCACCCGATCACTTCTACCAAAGAGGGATACAACAAGAATAAGGGTGTTTACAACAAGTGGTTTCTTTCAGCCACAAACCAATCTCTCTTTTTCCACAAAAATAAGATCCTAAATAGATTAGGATAGAAGATAGCTCAAGTGTGGAATCAAGGTGTTTTTGGAAACAAGCAACAAAGAAAAACTCTTGGGAAATCTCTTGTAAATGATAGAAAATGAAAATCAATACAATCTCCCAAAACCCTAGTTTTCTTTGATTTTCCAAAAACCCAAACAATAAAGATGAAATCTTTTTAGCACAAAAACTATTTGAAAACTTGTTTAAACACTAGAGAAACACTGAAATTTTTCTTCTTGAAACTCTTGTGAAAACAGCCCAGGAGTTGGGGTATTTATAGCCCCCAAATAAAACTAGCCGTTAGGCTGATGTGGCAGCCTGACAGGCTTTGCGGTCGACCGCCCGGTCGACCGCCAACGGTCATATTTTTGACCGTTGGGCAAACCCGGTCGACCGCCCAGTCGACCCAAACAAACATAGAGCACTGCTCTCAGATCCGGTCGACCGCCCGGGTCGACCGTCCCAGAGCTGCCAAACGTGCACAGATCTGTGCACGTCGGTCGACCGGCCCGGTCGACCGTCTTCAGCCCAAGTCGACTACTAACCTGACTTAGTCGACTGGTTGAAGCCTGGAACAGAAAACTGGGTCAGAAAAATAGTTTAAAAATATTTTGAAAAATCTTTTAAGTCTTCTAAAAATCCATAAAACTTGTTTTAACATTTTATACTGAAACACAAACAAGTGATAAAATTTTCAAGACATATATCAATCATATCAATTCATTTTTGAGTCTTGCAGATCTTATCAAAACCAACACTTGTATTTTTATCAACTTGATTTTTCCAAAACATGAATAGGATAGTCAAAATAAGTTTGTCTAGCAAGTTTAAAGCATGTATGTATATTTAGAACATATCTAATATATATAAGAATAAAGTAAACTTGTTTTGAACATCTATTATTCATGAAAACCAAAATCCAAATCATGAAACATGTGTGTTGTGTGCACTTGAGCATATCAACTATACTAAGCTTTACAAATGGATCTAAACACACTATCTAAACTACGATACCTAAGTCTTCTTGACGATCTTCCATCTTCAAGTAGACTTGCTCCCAAACGTGATCCACCGAGTGCAAAGGTATGATCTTTAAGCTTTTGCACCGGAATCACCATGAAAAGCTTCTAAACTCCTTGTTGAAGCTAATCATCAACTAATATCTTGGTTAAAGATCTGAAACTTAAACAACACAAGATTATTAATAAACATAACTACATGAGTTAATCATCATCAAAACTAGGGTGGAAGGCCTTAGGGCCAACAATCTCCCCCTTTTGATGATGACAAAACTCATGGAGTTATATATGCATGGATTAAAGTTAAGCTTCAAAGAAGCTCCCCCTTAACTCATGCATAAACAAATAAATAAAAGATATGCAATGAATGTACATATAAACATGTATGCATCAACATGCATAAAACACATAAACATGTTCTAGAAGCTCCATATACCAATTAAATTAATAAAACAAACAAATTAATAAAACATTAACAAAAGCACTAGATGCTCTAGATACCAATTACCAATTAAACTCAATATTAAACTTAATATATGCAAAAACATAAGTATGCATATATAAACTCAAAATCCTTCTCCCCCTTTTTGTCAATCATCAACACAAGGGTAAACAATCAAAACAATAAAATGAGGGGTAAAAATCTTTCTTCCCCTTTTTGTCAATCAAAACGATAAAACAATGTTCTCCCCCTTTTTTGTCTAAAAACAAACAAGGTCAATAAGGGGTGACAATCAATTAGGATATCAATAGAAAATATGTCAATGAAGCATCTTGATACCAATTGGAAATAAACAAAGATCAATAAATGTTATATGCTATATATATTCATGAAGAGGAAGACGCTAAGTTAGCTTCCCTACACATATGCATTACATGAAGGAGGGATGTTAAGCCCTAATTCACATAACACACATTATGTAATGCATAAGAGGAGATGTGAAGCTCCCCTACACACGTGTACCACATAAAGAAGAGATGTTAAGCTCTTCAATACACAATACACTCAACATGAATCTATATGTAGAAGAGATGTTAAGCTCTCCTTGCATATAAGAAATATAAATCAAAAACTTTTATATTTTACTTTAAACAAAAAAAAATTTAGATACCAATTTAAAAACACAAGACATCTTTGATATCAATAGATAGTATTTTTCTTTTTAAGCCATATAAACAATTTTGATATGCTTAAAATAAACATCATAAAGTGTGGGAGTGGAATCAAATACCAATTGAAATATGACAATCGAATTTTCTCCCCCTTTATGAGACACCAACTAAACTCATGCATAGGCTTGAAATAAGATACCAATTGAAAACTAAATCAATTGAAATAATAGTAAAGCTCAAGCTCTAGCATAAACAAGATTTGTGCAAATTTATATCTTGAGCACAAATAAAACAAGTATATGTGTATGAAATAGAATGAGTACCAATCACCAATAGATGATACCAATTGAAAATATACATACACAATAATCATATGAGTATACAAAAAGATCAAAATGATACCAATTGAAAGAGTTCAATGATACCAATTGACATAACAATAAGTTCAAGTGTATACATCATATTACTACCTCCCAATCAAGGTTCAAGTTTTAAATGATTTTTATTTTAAAAGCATACATGACCATGATCTCCCATCCAACCTCCCATTAAGGGAAGGGGTTTTCAAAAATAGATTTGAAAAATAAGCTTTGTTTGAAAAACTCTACCAAATGAAGAATACCGTAACTAGTTATAAGAAAAAGTTGTAAACTAGTACGAAATCCTTCAAGCAAGAAATAAAATAAAGTAATTTTTCATGAAACATGAAATCCACATGATAATCAACACTCTAATTCAATTAAGCATAAATATAACTCATGAAAACAAAACATGAGCAAGCAATAAATGTGAGTGTACAAGAACAATGTGAATATCAATATCATGAAAGATAGTCAATAAGCTCATTTATTCCTTAAACATGAAAACATGAAGATCATCAAAACTATTTAATCTTCAAGGCATATGTATGTCTTATACAAACTAAAGTATACATACATATCCAAAACATAAAGAGTCCACAAATGTATATGCATGAAGGCATGTGGCTCAAAAGGATAAACATGTATATCTAATAGTTTGGACAAGATAGACATATACATGAAGTTAAACAATTAAACACAAAATCAAGAAAAACTAAATCTTCACCAAAACAAATTTCATTTCAAGGTATATGTATGAATTGTCAACACAATAAGTTACATACATATCCCTAAACACAATTGAGTCCATAAATAAAGATTTGCATGAAGGGCAAATGACTCAAGGGGTATACATGTATATCTTAAAGTTTGGCAAAATAAACATATACATGAAGTGAAAAATCATAAAACAAAACCAAAAATAGGAATACAAGCTTAAAATGTGTGAATCATCAAAACTAGACTATACTAGCACATCTAATGGGTTCAAACAAGCATTCAACTCAAACATATATAGATTTATTTGTGGCCCACTATATGCACAAGTATAGATCCTAGTCTTAATGAAAACTAACATCTAAACGTATATTCAACCATTAAGCATCAAGGACAAGATAAAAATCATCATGATAAAACTAAAACATGATTACTATGCAAATTCACATGTATTAGATTCATGATGTACATTATAGCTTAAACAAAAATGAGAGCACTAAGTATGGGTTCATATAAGCATGTGTGTCTCAAATACTATACATGTATGTCAAGGATTTAATAGACATGATATTTACATACTAATCCATAGACAATGAAACATGCTATAAAACATGAATATTAAAAGCATGTAAACAATGAATAAGGAGTTAGGAATTGTTACCAAAACCTAGAAGGCAACTTTCCTTGTCTCCAAAACATGGTGGTCATCTCCACCAAATCTTCCCTTGAAAGTGATGCATCCAATTGATTTCCTTTAAGTACGGAACGCATCCACTCCAAGGTGCCGCTACTCTTACGTCATGTGAGAGCCCACACCTACATCAAAAATAGGAGGGGTGGTCTTTGGTACCCATACTCTTTTGGGTCCATGGGGGTTAGTACCTTCTCTAACCCAAACAAAATTCTTTGCTAAATTTACATTATGTAATCTATCAAAGCAAAATTTAGCAAGGTGGCCCTTACGTCCACAATGTGTACAAGTGTACACATGAGCATACGTGTGATGGTGTCCGTGAGGAGCATGTGTATGCCGTGGAGGGTGTGCATGCATAAAGGATGGAACTTGTTTCTTTCGAACCAAAGATTCCAAGCGTGTATGATTCATGGCACATTGGCTCATAGTGGAGCCCAAACAATCTACTCTCTTCTTTAACATACAAATATCATCATTAATCTTAGAAGAAGAGGTACATGCATTAGGTAGACTAGATGAAGAAGCTACACTAGCATGACAAACATGTGCATCTATCTTATTTTGCAAAACAATATTTTTCTTTAAACAAACATTTAAATCATTTGAAATAGAAATAATTTTATTTTTCAAAGCAACATTCTCTTTTAAAACAAAATCAACTCTTGAAGATAAATTTTCATTTTTCTTCAAAAGTGTTTCACAATCATTTTTAGATTTTAAAACATTATTTTCTTTTAGTGCAAGGTCTAGTTGAGATCTCAATGAATCCCTTTCATTATAGACCTCAACCTTCTCTTGCAAAACAATATCAAGTCTAGAATGCAATTTTTTATTTTCTTTTTCAATTCCTAGACTTTTCTTTTTCAAAATCTTATATTTTTCAATCAATTTTTCACACACAATAGATAGTTATTCATTTAAAGCATGGGCATCAAAATCATCATTTGAAGAACTAGAGCAATCATCACTATCTAAGTGGGTTTCCGATTGTACCTCAAGGGAGTCATTCCCTTGGACCATGAAGCATTGAGAATCGGATTCTCCACTAGATTCCTCCGGTTGGATTGGCAATTGAAGCTCGGAGGTGGTGGTTGTTGTCAACATATTCCACACTGCAAATGCGGAATCAAAGTTAGAAGCAAGCATAAGATATTCTTTATTTAATGTGCTTCTAATGACCACTAGGGCTTGTGCATTGGCCCCTATATGATTGCGATCTCCAAGATAGCATTTCTTGGTGGCCGCAAGAAAGACATGCAAACCTAGGGTCTTTAGGTACATGGACATCCTATACTTCCAAACAACAATGTTGGAAGGATCAAAGCTAGGTGGGGTCATGAAGTCCATGGTAAACTATATGAGAGTGTAAACAAGCAAATGCAAACAAGATTAGCAACCAAATGGATCTCACTCCTAGGATGTTAAGCCTAATATCAGGAGCACTAGCTCTGATACCAATTGAAAAACACCTAGAGGGGGGTGAATAGGTGTAAGTGCTAATCTAGAACTAAATGCAAAACTAAGTGCGCTAAATGCGGAAGCTTAAAATAATTTTGCAATCACACTTAGTACAATCAACAAGTGTAGCCGAATTCCCCATGAAGGGCTATGGACTAACTCCTCTTGATTCCCCTTGAATGGGTTGAGGTGCTATGTGAAGCTCTTGTTGATTAAGTACAAGTGAGGCACACACAAACAACCAAGCATATAATATGAATAGGCATTATGAATATATGCAAGGCAACACAAGCAATATGATATGAATGATATGGCAATAAGAATGATGCTTTGCACAAATGTAAGAGAGAGTTAGAGAGACAATGGATCAAACGCAAAGGCCAAGATATGTTTCGATGTTCGAGCACCTTGCTCTACATCCCCGCCTACACCACCGTGTAGGATTACCAATCCACTATCTCCCACCGAGGGAACCTCTACCGAAGAGGATTTGTTACAACACTAGGAGTACCAAACTCCTCTCTCAAACAACCACCTCACAACCGAGGGGTAAGCCAACAACCAACACCTCTACCGAAGTGGTTTACAACCAAACTCCACCTCTCACTAGAGGGAGCAAACCAATCACCCGATCACCTCTACCAAAGAGGGATACAACAAGAATAAGGGTGTTTACAACAAGTGGTTTCTTTCAACCACAAACCAATCTCTCTTTTTCCACAAAAACAAGATCCTAAATAGATTAGGATAGAAGATAGCTCAAGTGTGGAATCAAGGTGTTTTTGGAAACAAGCAACAAAGAAAAACTCTTGGGAAATCTCTTGTAAATGATAGAAAATGAAAATCAATACAATCTCCCAAAACCCTAGTTTTCTTTGATTTTTCAAAACCCAAAACTATAAATATGAAATCTTTTTAGCACAAAAACTATTTTGAAAACTTGTTTAAACACTAGAGAAACACTAAAATTTTTCTTCTTGAAACTCTTGTGAAAACAGCCCAAGAGTTGGGGTATTTATAGCCCCCAAACAAAACTAGCCGTTAGGCTGATGTGGCAGCCTGACAGGCTTGGCGGTCGACCGCCCGGTCGACCGCCAACGGTCATATTTTTGACCGTTGGGCAAACCCGGTCGACCACCCGGTCGACCCAAACAAACAGAGAGCACTGCTCTCAGATCCGGTCGACCGCCCGGGTCGACCGTCCTAGAGCTGCCAAACGTGGACAGATCTGTGCACGTCGGTCGACCGGCCCGGTCGACCGTCTTCAGCCCAAGTCGACTACTAACCTGACTTAGTCGATTGGTTGAAGCCTGGAACAGAAAACTGGGTCAGAAAAACAGTTTTAAAATATTTTAAAAAATCTTTTAAGTCTTCTAAAAATTCACAAAACTTGTTTTAACATTTTATACTGAAACACAAACAAGTGATAAAAATTTCAAGACATATATCAATCATATCAATTCATTTTTGAGTCTTGCAGATTTTATCAAAACCAACACTTGTATTTTTATCAAACTTGATTTTTCCAAAACGTGAATAGGATAGTCAAAATAAGTTTGTCTAGCAAGTTTAAAGCATGTATGTATATTTAGAACATATCTAATATACATAAGAATAAAGTAAACTTGTTTTGAACATCTATTATTCATGAAAACCAAAATCCAAATCATGAAACGTGTGTGTTGTGTGCACTTGAGCATATCAACTATACTAAGCTTTACAAATGGATCTAAACACACTATCTAAACTAGAATACCTAAGTCTTCTTGACGATCTTCCATCTTCAAGTAGACTTGCTCCCAAACGTGATCCACCGAGTGCAAAGGTATGATCTTTAAGCTTTGGCACCGGAATCACCATGAAAAGCTTCTAAACTCCTTGTTGAAGCTAATCATCAACTAATATCTTGGTTAAAGATCTGAAACTTAAACAACACAAGATTATTAGTAAATATAACTACATGAGTTAATCATCATCAAAACTAGGGTGGAAGGCCTTAGGGCCAATATGCTTCCCTTATCTCTTTCGAGAGGAGAAGCAGTTCATGTATGGTGATATGAGCTAGAATATTAGCAAGCTGGGCCAATATGTCAAAGCGGAAAGGAACATCAAGTTTTGGCCCCGAAGGTTTCTTCAGGACGCGGTCAAACCAGACTCCTTTCTGCTTTTCCTTTTCTGAAGTCGGGACTGAAGCTAGAACGGGTACTTCTACTGACGTCGCTTGCTGTAGTGTCTCGTCAGTAGTTTTGTCATACTGTTTCAAATACGATTTTCCCGACCGAGTACCTGTTGGCTAGGGTACATCAGCCTGTACTATAAAAGCATGTCTCTCATTTACAGAATTGCTAAGAAAGGCTATGTTACATTGTCATCATCCGGCAAGATAGAGACAACGTTGCAGGATCTCCCCTTTGACTTGGATTTCTTTGAATCCCACTGTTCGTCTTGGGCAAGGTTTGGGTGCACCCACATGATTTTTCCTGTTTTCATTGTCAAGGGAACAAGACCTTCAGTCTCTTGTTGTTTAGCTAAAGGATCATTTATCTCCAGCCGTGCCTTAGGGATTGGAAAAGACCCATCAGGAACTGTGACCTTTGGCGTAGTACCGAATTCGAGAGTCACCATGTTTGCAGTGACTTTCTTTTGTTCTGACTTTAAAGTTAGAACCCCAGCATCGACTAAAGCCTGAATTTTGTCTTTGAGGACAAAGCACTTGTTAGTAGGATGATGAACCATCCTATGAAAAAGACAATAATTGGGATCGTTTGTGTGTCCCACTTCATTAGGGCGTCGAGCCTCTGGCAGTTTCAACTTATTTCCTTTTTGGAACAAATGAAATATTGTAACCACCTGCTCATTCTTGAAGGAGTACTGCTTCGAAGGAAAATTAAACTCTTGATTAATGACGCCGCTTTTCTTGGTCTTCAGAGAAGTATCCCCTGACAGCTCAACGGACAGTCTCTTTCTCTTTGGCTTGGGAAGATTATGACATCTCACCGCGCCCTTTATTATTCATACCCATTTGCCTTTGGGGGTAGATTGTGCAAACTTTTTAGTCGACTTCTTGGCTATTTCAGCTTGCTCAACTAGTTCTTTCCAGGTCTGAGCCTTGGCAGCTCCCATACGAATCTCCACTTGGTCCAGAAAATTATGCTTACATGTCTGCAACTACATAAGCAATGGAATCCCTGCCGGACACATCAGAAATAAGTTTCTGAACTGTTCACTGTAATCACGGACGGATTCTCCTTTCCTCAGCACAGTGGAGAGGAGTTTATCTATGGTCACCTCAGTGTCATCCTCGTAAAAATAAGAAAAGAACCGAGTCTTCGAGTCGATCCAGGAATTGATAGAGCCTAGTGGAAGGCTTCTGAGAACCAGTCGAAGGCTACTCCTTTGAGAGTACCAATAAACAATCTGGCCATAATAGCATCGTTATCTATGATATTACCAATCTAAGACCAGAAGTAATAGATATGCTGGTTTGGTGAGCTTTTACCATCATATGTATGTAACGTAGGTGGTTTAAACTTTGGCGGATATTGTAATGAGTCCCATTCAAGTGGGAGGGACGAACAAGCCTGCCTTCTTCAATTCATCCCTCTGAGCTAAGGATGCGATCTGAGCTTGGATGCCTTTAAGAACTTCAGCATCGATGGAAGAGCTTTCCTTTTACTTCTTAGTCTTAGGTTACTCATTATCATTATGCTCCTCCTCATTATGATTGCTTCCAGTATCATTATTATTTCAGTTGGTGAGGAATTGAGCTAACATCTGTCGGATGTTGTCCAACGCTTCTTGTTGGGCCTTGGAAGTCTGCTCTTGAGCTTCCATACATCGGCGGAGGTCATCATTGCCGTTATTGGCCATATGCACTGATACTCTACCCGTTTGTACTGAGCTGACCGTTGCTAAAAAGGCATACCCACTAGCTTCTCCTTCATCGTCGGACCATTGGAATAAACTTTTCAATGGCTCCGGTGATAGCACCCCAATTGAAGAGGATGGCTGCTCATAGTTATAGGGTATTGCCACCCTATATCTGGTGCCTCAGAACACACCTCCCTCTCCTACCAAGACTTGGCCCAAGTCAGGGCTATAGTCTGGGTCTGGAGAAGTGAACAAAAGGGAATTAGCATCGCGCCACCCTCGTCTTCTTCTGAGCGGTTCATGTCCCCTTCCTATCACGTTGACGGATGCAGAGGGTAGATCTGCTAGGTTTCACAATTTGTCCTTTTTGTGATGCCTTACAGGGGCTCGAATTGATAGTCGATTGAAAATCGACTGTCGGACTGGAATAGTGGCAGGCACTGGTCCTAGTCGGCGATAAACTGAATGAACTATCACCAATTGACATCCCACTTGTTAACAGCAAGAGGGAGAGGTATGGAGTAGTTCTAACTTCTGTTTGTTAGTTAGAAACTCTCGTAGATCCGTATTAAAATGATCTTACTTGGATATTTGAAGAGATTGTTCAGGCTGAAGACTTCTAGCTTTGAAGCTTTTGTTTTTAGGTGATTTGAAAATCACCTTATCAGTCATATTAACTTCACTTGGCAAAGCTAGGCATGTAGCTCTGTCGTGAGGCGCGAGCTTAGCACTGAAAGATTTTGGGAGTGAAGCTATGGTGACTTCGCTTTTAGCACACTGTAGTGCTTTATTCTTGGGCTTGCGGCAAAGGTAGCTAGCACTGTAGAGTGCTTCAGTTCCAGGCTTGTGGCTAAGAACTCTGTTAGTACCTTTAGGTACCGTCGCTATGTTAGTGACGCCAACAGTAACTTTGCTCGTGGGAGCGAGGTTGGCACTAGGGATCATTGCTCTAGAGTTGGGCGAAGATAGTAATATAGGCTTAGCCTCGCAGCTAGCAGCGACAATGCTTTTGATATTTAAGGGCATCTTGCTCTTGTTTTCGCGTGATAGGCGAAGTTATGTTGGAACTTCTCCTGAAACTTCGCGCGGAGATTTCTGCTTCGCTCTCCACACCTGCTTAGAAAGCGAAATTTTAGATTTGCAGGGAATCTGTCTAGCCTCGCGCGAGGTACTTTTAGCCTCAGTTGAGGCTGAGAGGAGCTGGGATGAGGTTTGTCCAGTTGCTCGCCCGGTAAAGGCTGGTTTCTATTCTGTAGTCATTGAAGCTTTGGCCACAGAGACCTTCCTGCGCTTTCGCGCATGGAGCACTGGGCTACCCCTGTTTGGACACATATATTGCATAAATATTATTACATTCCTACATATATTCTGTAATGAATATTGTAAATAACTTTTCTTAATGTCCTAATTCATGCAGGGAATGATAGGTAGAAGATAATCATGAAATTTATCCAAGTAAATTCAAAAGTTTAAAAGAAAGGGGATCGATTCAAATCCAAACGTTCTAGAAGCTATCATATATGAAAACTGGATATATCAGATAAGATAATATTATCTAATTTCAAGAGAAAAATGGATTGTTTAACGACCCTATCTGTTTCGCTGAAGATAAGTGAATATCTTATCAATTCTAGAAGACAAATTGAAAATTCAAGAGGATAAATGGATAAAGAGAAGATAAATGGATGAGATGAAGCAATTTAGATTCAAATTCAGGATGGATACAGTTTATCATTTTAATCATAACCTTTGCTCCTGAAACTCAGCTCTATTGATTCAAGATGCTATAGAAAGAAGACTTAAAGGGCTACAATTCTTCTGTTGATCACTCATTCCAATTCTATCATTTGTTAAGTGATATTCAGCAATCAACACACCAATAGCCTACAGATCAGAATTGAATTTCTGGATAAATCAAATCAAGTTTGGAGATAAGGAGAGAATTCAAATTCAGAAATATACAACTCTTCCTATCTTCATAGGCGTTCTATCCCTCTGGTTTTCTCCCATAAATACCATCGTACCTTGAAGGCAGAAGGGCACCACTTCAGAGAGAGCTTTACTTTAGATTTTTATTTTCTTCTTCAATGTAATTTTTATTTTTCTTTTTAGCTTAGGTTAGAGAGAGTTACGGTTAAAAGAGTGGAAGAGTTATTGTAGAGTGACACTATTGTAATCTTTTCTTCAAGAATCTTATATTGAAGGTGACAATCAATGGAGGTTTCTCACTTTTCTTAATTGTGCTCGACCTCGCCGAAGTCATACTTTCCTTTATTCTTTCCTATTACTTTGCTTTACTCCATGCTAAGGTAAATTTCATTATGGTTCAATGGTAGAGGTAAATATTCTTCTTCTATTTCTTTTTATTTTTGATTTTTTGCATCAACACTTTTTTTTATCTCTTTTATTTCTTTTTCTTTTATAATTAAAATAACACAACACCACCATCTCTTCTTCTGCCATCTTCTCTTAACTTAACTTAATATTTTTATTTTCTTTTTATAAACTGAGAAGATAAGTAATAATTAGTTTTTGTAAATTAAAAGAAGAAACTTACATAACGCTTCCATCGCTGTCCCTCCCTGTGGATCACGACCCGTTAGCCATAGGCTACATGATAGAATTGAGGACCTAGCGCTGTTCTAAATTTCTATATTTTTTTTGTGCAGGTTTGGCTCGATCAAAATTATTGCGCCATTGCCGGGAGGGACTGTAAGTTTTCTTTCTTTTTAATTTACTTTAACAAATTAATCCCTTTTCTTTTTTGTTTTGGTGTACAGGGGCTAATTACAGAAAACTAGGAGTTGCAGTGGACATATTGCTACTTTGTGCCTCTGTCCAAGAAGGCAGAGCATTAGAGCCCACAACTGTGGTGAACTACTAATTGTAGTCTCTTGCAGGTTGCTTTACAGAGATTAGCTCTCTACAGCTTTTAGTTTATTTGTTTTATTCACTATGTACATAATTCTTATCAACAGTAACTTATTGCTTTGTAATTGCTAAAAATTGTTTAGACTCTTGCATCTTAGGGCATCTGTCTATTTCGTTTCTTTACATTACTGTTGAAGAGTGCTGGAGCAAAGGTATGTGTGAATTGTATATAGTTTAGGAAACATATTTTGAGTGATTCATATTGCTTGAATGTTGCCTTTTGCTTTATACTTGTACATTGCACTAAAAAGACTAAGGGCATATCCTTAAACAAGATAAGGTGGGGACGTCATTACCCTTCTTTAGCCCAAAAACCATCTCCTTACTCACTAACCTAGCCTAACATAAAATTGAGTAGACGTTGGCCCTGGGGACATCTCGGACTCAAATAGGGATTGACCTAAGGGGTAAGTTGTTAGAAGTTGACTCTTGCCAAATCGGTGTCTAAGGTTGGGGATTGAGGGGCGAAACCCCGAAGGCTGGTGGTTTGGCATAATTAGGCCCGTTGCTTAGGCACGGATACCTCCCACCAATCTTGCCCCTACCTGGCCGATTAACTTGTGGTCAGGTTCTGCAATATACCTTCTTTGGATAATCAACGTTAGGAGTCGTCTAGGTCTAAGCTCTACCCTAACATAGGCTAGATTTTTTATTTTCTTTTTTGTTTATTTGTTTGTTCTTGTGAAAATGGATTATAATTACAATTATTCTGATTATAACTCAAATCTATATTTCACCCCAACCTCTTTCAATTCAGATATTACCAACCCGACATTATATAACTCTAACCAACTAAGTATGCCATATTGGTCTTATCCGGATCAATATATGCCTCAATCCCAATACTATGAACAAGAATGGACAATCATCACCACTCTTCACCGAGTCAGTAGGGATACAACTCCCCTGAGTCTTACTATCAACAATCTTACTGATTGGTAGTGAAAAATGCATTTTTATCATAACATTTACCATCACATTTTCATATTTATTCATTTAATTCTGCACATTTATTAATATTTTGTGATTTATTGTGTGCAGGCCTCGAGTTCTTATTTTTATAAGAAATAAAGCTTAATGAAGCCCAAAAGCCCATATCCAAGCCCAAGTCCAAGCCCAGGTGTAAAAGTGCAAATACCAAATGTCAAAAGTGCAAATACATAAGGGCCAAAGTTGCAAATACAAAGAAGAGGGAAGGATAGACTTCTATTCAACCCTAAATGCTTGCAGGAAAGAGTTTAAAGATAAATTCGGATTCAGACTGTACATGTTTAGTATTCAGACCATAACTTTTGCTACAGATATGCAAATCTGATGATTCAAAATGCTCCAGAAAGAAGACTTGAAGCCCTACAACTCTTATGTTGATCAAACTTTCCAATTCAGTCCGTAGATAAGCCAATTTCAGCGATCAACAGGATAATAAATTGCAGGACAGATTTGATTTGAACTTCTATGGATAAGTGCCACAAGTCTGGAGATAAGATTTTTTGGGAGAGTTGTACTAGGACTCTACATCTTCCAACTCCTATAAATACCCCTGCAGATGCAACACAGAAAAATCCAGCGTCCAGCAAAGGGCCAAAGTTAGGGTTTTTAGGGTTTTTCTTCTTTCTTCTAGGTTAGATTTTCTTTTTATTTTCAAGAGAGGGAGATGGCTATGTTGAGGGTGACACTGATGTATGCTTCTCTTCTCCATTGTATCAAGTAATGAAGGTAATTTTTATTTTTATTTATGTCATTGCTTTACTTTTCTTTTTGTTTTCTTTTGTTTTCTACTTTATTTCTGTTGATCTTTGATGAGTATGCAAGCGATTACCGAACCACAAGTATAACAAATCTTGGTGGTGCCAACGATATTCCATGGAGATGTTCTCCTCCTCGAGGCGTATCAATTCATACTTGCCCAAGGCTTGATGATCTAATGCGAACAGCAGACTGAGATTGATCCCATGGTTTATGCGTTCAACGCCTCCGAAATAAGGTAGAAAGTGTTAGGTTTTCACATATTTTCTCCAACCAAGGTTAGTTTTCTTTTCTTTTCTTTTATTCTATTTTTGTAGATTAAATCACTATCTCCCAATTCTTTCTTTTCCGATTCATTGTAAATACCACCTTCTTTCTAACATAACTAATATTCTCGTATTAATAACTAAAAAAAATAAAAAAGGAGATAACTTGCTTAACGCTTCCATCGCAGTCCCTCCCTGACGATCACGACCCGCATAGCCTTGCTACAGCGGATTAGAATTGAGAACTTGCACATCCTATTCTTAAAGCTAAAATACTACATTTTGTGTGCAGGAAGTCAACACTTACCAACAAACAGCTTCATATAATCTATACCAAGACCAACCTATAAAAGAGAAATCTTCTTTAGAAAAGACTTTTGAAGCCTTCCTTGAGTCCACACGTACAAATCATAGCGGACTCAATTCTCCCAAACAATTCCCGAATTCAAAATCTTTACTCTAATTTTCAAGTCCAACCACAATAAGAAGAACCTGTTGACTTAGAAAAGAATATGGAATCATGATTCAGTCCCAAAATGATTGTATTCAATCCAAAACGGATTGTCTCAAATCTCTTGTAACGCCCCGATCCCGCGAGTATGGAGACATTACTGCGACGTATATATGCAGGTCAGAAATACCCTCACGTATATACGCTAAGCATTAGTACAGGCAAGAATCAGAATATGGAAGCGCGTGGTGCATTATACATTCCAACATATGAGTACAATTACAAAGTTATCACCAGAGGTGACACAATATTACAGGAATATTACATCACCGATAGGTGCAAATGCGAGAATACAAGGAGATGTATAAGTATGAATGTTGACACTTAAAAAAGACAAGATTCTTACTGGCCCGAACAATGTCTAAACTTGTTGACATTTACAAAAGACAAGTGACAGACAAGCTGACGACCAGTTTTCACCCATCTCCGAGGGACAAGGAAGCAACTTGGACTCCACTGATCCAACAAGCAGATAGTGAGCCCGGATTGTCTCTAAACAGACCTCAGCAGGTCTAAAGATGCTAGCAATTAGCATCACATGGGCCCAAAGGGATAGCCTTGCCTGAGAGGCTAAGATCATCCAACTTCTCCTTGAAGCATTCAAAGCTCCGTCAAGAAGCTAACTCATAGCTTCGCCTGAACTGCTAAAGCGTAACTCCGCAGAGAGAGTCAGCTCCGCCTGAAGCCACATGCAACTGCGCAGAAAGGGTATATGGTAGCTTCGCAACAGATGACATCTAGCTCCGCCGAAGAAGCCTTCCTCTAACTTCGCCAGATACTGCCTCCAGCTCTGCTGTGAGTTCAAAGCGGGCAGCGCCGCTGCGGGTCTGATATGGTCAACCTTTGACTAATTAAATCTCCAAATGAGATCAAATCTAATCAGGATTGAGATCAAATCCAATCAGGATCAAATCTGAGATCAAATTTGGCAGTTGATTGCCACAATCTCTTGACTCTTCTAAAACGAGTAATAAGATCAGGGGAAATCCTCCAATGATGTGGAAAGGATCAAAACGGATCAGGAGGATCAACCGACCTGCCATTTCTAGCTTCGCAGAAGCTGATCCTAGCCTCGCAGCAAGGCTACTTTCCAGATTTAAACAGATTTGATTCAATCTGTTTCTATACTTTCAAGGGACAATTATACCCTTGCTCTCCCTATAAATAGCCCACCAGGGGCACAAGGCGAAAAGACCTCCAGAGAGAAAGACCACGCACATGCGCAAAGACGACTTCTGAAAAAGAGAGAGGACTCCACAAGCAGAGACTTCTTCACGACGCACCGTGCGCACAAGAATTTAGAGACTTTTAGAGAATTGCTTCTCTAATCAGGGTGTTGATACCCTAATACCTTCTTCTCAAGAAATCTCCGAAACCAGGCGAGAAAGAATTCCTAATTGAAGGCGGTTTTGAGAAGTAACAAGAGGGTTCTACCAACCTTCTGTTCTCTGATTCCCCGAACCAGGCGAGAAGGGAATCTCATCGCTCGCATCGTCAAAGGGACAAAGTGGTCGCGCGCTGACCAGACTCCTATCGGCACACTTCTCCAGAATCTCTGAGGAGATCTACTTGTAATATTTTAGAATACTTGTAATTTATCTCCTCAACTCTTTTTATTGTAAGTTTTCCCCTTTGCAAATCTATGGAAAACAAGATGGCGACTCCGCTGGGGAAGAAATTCTCCACTGCCAAGAATCAAGTGTCACAATACGACGAACAGACCTTCGGGTCTAACTCTGAATTCAGAAAAGCCGGTGCAGCCAGAGTCTCTCTGGCTAAATCTTCAAGGAAAGTCTCTGCGGAGACAGAAAAGGTTCTCTGCGAACCTACTGTGGTTCTCTGGCGCAACAAGGAAGCACGCCCGCAGTCCAAGTCCTTCACTTTCGAGAACCTGGTCGTTCAATTCGACCAAGGAAGATTTGAAGAAGTCCTCTCCGGGAGTGGTCTAATGCTTCGAGCACGGAAGCATAGGAAGGTCTCCACGGCTAAGGTTTCAGAACAGAAACCAGAAGCAGAATTCTGCCAACACCCTTCAGCCTCGCGTGTGGCTAATCAGGTTCCTTGCGAACCTAAGTATCCTCTGCCAAAGCGGATGTGGAGGCCTAAACAGAAGTCTCTGGGCAAAGCCTCAGGCGTAGCTACGCCAAAATCGCGTCTCTCTCGCGAAGAAAAAGGCAAGATGCCTGTCTGCTCTAACAATGCTGCCAGCCGCGAAGTCACGACGGCAATCATACCGTCGCCCAATTAAAGAGCAGCAACGCCTTGCGCCAGCCTCGTTCTCATGAGCGAAGCTACTGTACCACAGCGTACGCGCAGGGTTCATGGCCGCAAAGCTAGAGCCAAAGTACTATCCAAGGCTAATCGTCTTCGCAGTAGCATAGCGGGTAAAGCACCACAGCGTGCTCCGCTCTCCAGTTCGTCAGGCGCTAAGCCCGCGCTTTGAGGAGAAGCTAGAACTGAAGCACTATTCAGTGCTAATCCCTTCTGCGTGGATAAAAGGAGCAGGATATTGTCCTATGTACGATCCAAAAGAGCCTCTGCGCTAGATTGTTTAGGCCCAAGCGGGTCTGATTTGCGGGAATTGTTGATAAATAAACAAACCTCTTCCTCCTGTTGTCAACAAGTGGGATGTCAGTTGGTGACAGTCCACTCGGTCCATTGCCGGCTAGCACCAATCTTCGCCACTTCTCCAAGCCGGCGATCAGTTTTTGATCGGCTGTCGGTACAAGCCCCGATGAAGCATCGCAAAAGGAGCGTCTCGCGAGATCTACCCTCTGCATCCGTCAACATGACCGGAAGAGGACGAGAGCTGCGCAGGGGCAGACAAGCATCTGGCGACACCCCCTACAGCTCCCCAGATCTAGATTACAGCCCAGGCTTAGGGGAAGTCTTGGTGCATGAAGAAGGTATTTTCCGAAACACCAGATCTAGGGTGGCGATACCCTACAGTTATGAACAGCCTTCCTCCTCAACGGCCCTAGCCTCGCCGGAGCCCAGGACATCACTCCGACCATCAAATGAAGAAGATGAAGACAGTGGGTACGCCTCTTCGGCAACAGTTAGCTCAGTACGAACAGACAGAGCATCAGTCAACATGGCTGATAATGTTAACGACGACCTCCGTCGGCGTTTGGAAGCTCAGGAGCAAACTTCCAAGACCCAGCAAGAAGCTCTGGACAACATTCAACAGATGCTTGCTTAACTCCTCAGCAATCGGAATGACAATGATGCCGGGAGCAATCATGATGAGGAGGAGCATTTTAGCAATGATCAGCCTAAGACGGAGAAATCCAAGGAGGGTTCTTCTTTAGACGCTGAAGTCCTTAAGGGTCTCCAAGCTCAAATTACATCCTTAGCTCAGAGGGATGAATTAAAGAAAGTAGGGGCAGTCCGTCCTTATCCATTGGAGTGGGATTCAGTGCCATACCCACCGAAGTTCAAACCACCAACGTTGCATACGTATGATAGTAAAAGTTCACCAAATCAACACATCTACTATTTCCGGTCTCAGACTGGTAATGATATAGGCAACGACGCCATCATGGCTAGGCTGTTCATTGGCACTTTAAAGGGGGTGGCATTTGACTGGTTCCGAAGTCTTCCTCCAGGTTCTGTCAATTCCTGGATCGACCTGGAAACCCGATTCCTCTCCCGTTTCTATGAGGACGATACCGAGGTGACCATGGACAAGCTCCTCTCCACCGTGCAAAGAAAGGCGAATCTGTCCGTGACTACATTGAGCGGTTCAGAAATCTGTCTTTGATGTGCCCAGCAGGGATGCCATTACCCATGCTCCTACAGACATGCAGGCACAACTTCTTGGACTAGGTAGAAGTTCGCATGGGGGCTGTCAAAGCCCACACCTGGAAGGAATTGGTCAAACAAGCTGAGATAGCTGAAAAGTCGACTAAAAAGTTCGAACCATCCGCCCCCAAAGGCAAATGGGGTATGAACAATAAAGGACGTAGCGACATGGCGCAGTCTTCTCAAGCCAAAGGGAAAGAGACAATGTCTGTAGAATTGTCCGGGGACGTGCAGTCGAAAGCCAAGAAGAGCGGCTTCAATAATCAGGAGTCTAAGTTCCCTCCAAAACAGTACTCCTTCAGAGACGATCTGGTGGTCACGATATTCCATTTGTTTCACAAAGGGAATAAAATGAAGCTGCCAGATGCTCGGCGTCCCAATAAGATAGGACGCACAAACGACTCCAAATACTGTCTCTATCATAGGATGATTCACCATCCTACCGATAAGTGCTATGTCCTTAAAGATATAATTCAAGCCTTGGTCGACGCCGGAGTTCTGACACTAAAGTCAGAGCAGAAGAAAGTCACTGCCAATATGGTGACCCTCGAGTTCGGCAAAACCCAAAAAGTCACAGTTCCTGATGGGACCTATCCAGTACCTGTGCCACGGTTGGAAGTCAACCATCCTCTAGCTAAAACTCAAGATAATGAGGGTCTTGTTCCCTTAACATTGGAGACAGGGGAAGTCATGTGGATACACCCAGACCACGTCCAAGACAAGCAATGGGATTCAAAGAGGCTCAAGTCAAAGGGCAAATCTTGCAATGTCATCTCCATCCTGCCAGACGATGGCAATCTTACGTCAGCTTCCCTCAGTGATTCAGAAGGAGAAAAGCATGCTTGAACAACGCAGGCCGACGTACCTCAGCCGACGGGCACCCGATCTGGAAAATCATACTTAAGGCAGTATGAGAAGTCTACTGACGAGATACAATAGCAAACAACGTCAGTACAAATACCAGCATCCGCTCCAGTTCCAATCAAAGGAAAGGAGAAGCCTAAGGAAGTCCGGTTCGACCATGCCCTAAAGAAACCTTCAGGCCTAGGGCTTGACATGCCCTTTCGTTTTGACATATTAGCTCAGCTGGCTAATATCCCAGCTTGGATTACAATACACGAGCTCCTTCGTCTCTCAAAAGAGACAAGAGAAGCACTTAGAGATGCGCTGGCTAATTCAGAATCATTCCTGACATGCATGCCAGAGGTCCCTAACGATGACGCTCAGTCTTCTTGCCCAGAATGTCATCATGTACAATCAAAGGTGCCCGCTATTACCTTCACAGCGGAAGATATGCTTCTCAAAGATAACAAGCACGATCGACCACTGTACTACACCTAGATATATCGGTTCAACGTGCATTGAAAGAGTACAAGTCGACCCAGGGTCCGCACTCAGCATCATCCCAAAAGGTTACTTTACTTCCTCGGTATACCACTGTATAGGTTTTCCGCAACCACCACTACAATATACGGTTTCAATGCCGGGAGTAGTCATCCACTTGGAAAGATTCGACTCCGTTGCAGAATCGGAAGCCTGAAGTCAGAAGTGACATGCTATGTCATTGATGCCGACACATCATATAACCTGCTGCTAGGACGACCGTGGATCCACGCCAACTGGATCGTTCCCTCCACTCTGCACCAGTGCTTCAAATATGTTGAAGATGACACGACAGTACGAACTGTTTTTACTGAAAAGCAACCATTTAAAGGGGTGAAAAATTACTTCACTGATGCTCTCCTATATCAAGAGGCCGGTGAAACACCCAAAGAACCATTGCCAGATGATGATGAAAGTGGCAATGAGGCGGATTCAGAATCCGAAGCAGGCATGCCAGCCATTTTGATTGGTGAACCGATTATAGCATGTCATAATAATCCCCAATGTAATACTCCTTCTGAAGATGAAGGTGAATGGGTAATTAATGATAATATTTCTTTCGATTATCCTGCGAGTATTGGACTGTTTGAATCCATTACAGATAGCTCTCTGCACATGCCTTTGCATAAACCAAGTGCGTCCAGTACACCACCCATGGAAGCTATAGAAGGGGCCATGCTAGTGATCCTTCCGTCCAAAGAAGGTCAGTTACTGATAATTTTCGGTAGAACCCAACCACGGGGACCCATAACCGCAGATTCAAGTTCAGACTCAGACACTCCACAATTCTTCCATTACGCGCGGCCAGCGCGCCATATTATGAAGAAAATGGGATATGACCTAAAGCATGGAGAAGGCCTGAATTTCAGAAAAGGAAGGTGTAGCTTGCTGCATAACTTTGTGCCAAAAGGAAAGCCTGCAAATTACTATGATAGTACACGCAGGGGGTTGGGATACGTTACACCCACATCGTTAGCAACAGTTCAATTCACAGATGATGAACCAATTCCATCACATTCAGCCTCATCCTCCGAATGGGACTCAGATGTCAGTGTGGGAATAATGTTCGAGAATCTCACCGTTAATATGACTTCAAGCAGTCAATTGGAGCCTGCAGAAGCTACTGATGAGGAGCCATGGGCCCAGCAATTAGCCTCCAATGGGAGAAAAGATTCGAACTGCGCGAACCACCCACTGAAGACAAGGTGATGCAGGTCAACTTGGGTAGTCAAGACCACCCTAAGCCCATCTTTATAAGTGAAAGCTTATCACTTACAGAAAAGGAAGAATTGATAATACTCGTAAAAGAGTATATAGACGTCTTCGCATGGAGCTACGAAGACATGCCCAGACTTGATCCGCAAGTCGCCATGCATCGTTTGAATATCAGACCCGACGTCAAGCCTGTCAAGCAGCAACAACGTCGGTTTCGCCCGAACATTATGGAGGCTATTGAAGCCGAAGTCCATAAGCTCATTGCATGTGGCTTCATACGAGAGGAACAACATCCAGATTGGGTTGCTAATATCGTTCCCGTCCTCAAGAAAATTAGGAAGATACG
Source organism: Agave tequilana (assembly GCA_038442645.1). Lineage (NCBI taxonomy): Eukaryota > Viridiplantae > Streptophyta > Magnoliopsida > Asparagales > Asparagaceae > Agave > Agave tequilana. Next base: position 100,389 of record JAVJIF010012466.1, read on the forward strand.
GATCTGCATCGACTACCGTGATCTCAATACGGCTTGTCCTAAAGACGAATTCCCACTGCCCATCACTGATGTCATGATTGATAACACATGTGGATTCGAAAGAATGTCTTTCATGGACGGCTTTTCAGGGTACAATCAGATTAAAATGTACCCAGACGATGAGAAGCATACTTCATTCCGAACACCATTGGGGGTATACTGCTACACTGTAATGCCCTTCGGACTGAAGAACGCAGAAGCAACCTATCAGCGGGCAATGAGTACAATCTTCCGCGACCATCTCCGAAAAACGGTAGAATGCTATGTCGACGACATTGATGTCAAAAGCCGCAACAAGGATGATCATCTTCGCGACCTGAGAACGATGTTCGACATAATGCGGGCTCATCAGCTGAAAATGAACCCGACAAAATCCTTCTTGGGAGTGTCAAGTGGCAAGTTTCTTGGGTTTATTGTCACATCAAAAGGGATTCATCTAGACCCAGACAAAGTCAGAGCCATTCAGAGCATGCATCCACTGAGGAATCTCAAAGAGCTTAGAGGCTTGCAAGGTAGACTGGCTTATATCAGAAGATTCATCGCAAATCTCTCAGGCTGCTGTCAACCGTTCGCCCGACTCATGAAAAAGGGTGCCTCCTTTGTATGGGATCAAGCCTGTCAGGAAGCTTATGAAGACATCAAGAGATACCTCACGAAGCCTCCAGTCTTAGTGGCCCCCACATCAGGGAAACCATTATTGCTTTATGTAAAAGCAATGGACCATTCTCTTAGTGCCCTCCTTGCCCAAAAGGACGACAATGGTCACGAGCAGGCCATTTATTATCTCAGCAGGACTCTCATAGGAGCAGAATCTCGTTATAATCCTATCGAGAAAGAGTGTTTAGCTCTTGTCTTTGCCGTTCAGAAGACACGACATTATTTGGTTGGCCAAACCATACATGTCATCTCCAGAGTGAATCCTTTGCGCCTTCTCATGACGAAGCCAGGATTATTGAACTCAAGATTAGCTAAATGGGCGCTTCTTTTGTCTCAATACGACATGATCTTTACCCCACAGAAGGCGGTTAAAGGCCAGGCCCTTGCAGAGTTCTTGGCCGCTCATCCAGTTCCGGAACACTCAAAACTTCACGAAGATATTCCAGATGAAGTCTTCGAGTCTAACGCAACCTTAGAAGAGGAAGTGTGGCAGATGTTCTTCGATGGGGCATCACGAATAGACCCTAAAGGCAAGATTATTGCCGGAGTGGGGGTTGTGTTCATCTCCCCACAGAATCATGTCCTTCCCAGAGCATTCTCTCTGACGGAATCATGCTCCAACAATGTAGCAGAATATAATGCCCTGCTCATTGGTCTTCAGCTTGCCCATGGAATGGGGGTACACTACCTTGAAGCCTACGGTGATTCAAAACTGATTATCAATCAGGTTAAAGGCGAATATGAAGTTCGCCACGAAGATTTGGTGCCTTATTACCACACAGCCATCGAATTGGCTAATCTATTTGAAGGCTTCTACATCGGGCACGTGTCTCGATCTCAAAATACCAAGGCGGACGCTCTTGCTGCATTAGCAACAACACTAGCCTTGCCAGCCGACACCGAGTATCACCTCACAGTGGCAACTCGACACCTTGTATGCTCTAAGCATATGTTAAGAACCCGAGAAGTCTATAATGTCTCCACAGATCTTAAGCCGAGAGGTTGGCGATTTCCTCTCATCGACTATGCTTTACATGGTCTGCTGCCAGACGATCCTAAAGAAGCGGCATTTATCAGACGAAGGTCTCTCCGTTTCTACTACGATCCAACTCTGAATACACTTTACCGTCGTTCATATGACGGCATCATCCTCCGTTGCCTTTCTAATTCAGAGGCACAGGAAGTGCTTAAAGAAGCACATGACGGCATTTGCAGAGCTCATCAGCCAGGTCCAAAGCTCAAAGACAGGTTACATAGGCTCAGATACTATTGGCCAACCATGATAGCCGATGTCATCCAATACGCACGAAGGTGTAAAGCATGTCAGATTCATGCGGACTTCATACACCGGCCTTCGGAGTTGCTACACCTAACTGTTGCTTCATGGTCGTTCGAAGCATGGGAAATCGACGTCGTAGGGCCAATTAGCCCTTCTTCGACAAGAGGTCACCGATTTATCTTGGCAATAACCGACTACTTTTCAAAGTGGGCGGAAGCTATACCACTGGTTGAAGTCAAAACCTCTAATGTGGTTAATTTCATCAAGCGCCATGTCATCCATCGATTTGGTGTCCCTAGGCGGATCATCCATGATAATGGTCCCCAATTCATAAGTCAGGTATTCTATCGATTCTGCGATAAATACCGAATTCAGAATGTGGCATCGACTGCCTATAATCCCGCCGCTAATAGCTTGGCGGAAGCATTCAACAAAACGATCATCAAGCTACTCAAGAAGTTCGTCTCCTCGAATAAGCGAGATTGGGACGAAAAGCTTGGTGAATGTCTTTGGGCCTACCGAACCACGGTTCGGACACCGACAGGCAATACGCCTTTTTCCCTAGTGTACGGATGCGAAGCAGTCATCCCGTTGAAAATCCAGATGCCGTCATTACGAGTCGCTCTAATGACTAAGATCACATCAGAGGACAATGATCGGTTGCGTCTTCAAGAGTTCGAAGCCCTAGACGAAAAGCGACTACAAGCTCAGTAACACATCGAGCTGTATCAAGCTCGAATCTCAAAAGCCTTCAATAAGAAGGTCAAACAAAGAGTCTTTCAGAAAGGAGATTTGCTTTTAGCCGTCAGACGACCGATGATTATGACGCACAAGACCAAAGGCAAATTTCAGCCTAAATGGGAAGGACTGTTTGTAATAGAAACAGTCTATTCAAACGGAGCATACCGTCTTATGACTTCAGACGGCGACTTACTCATGATGCCGATCAATGGCATGTTCTTAAAGAAGTATTATCCTTGATTAAGGATCCTTCTCATGATCAAGTTAACACTACACCTCTGATCAAGACCTTCATATCCAAGGTACATGCAAAGAGAGCCTTTCTCTTCCTCCAAGCGAGATCGCAACCATAAACCAGTAGGAACCTGGTTATACACTGGTTCTCCCAAAGGAGAATCAAGGTTACACATACGCTAACCAAATGATCCAACATCCTTAACGATTAAGGATAGAGGAAAATGTTGGCCTTTAAGCCCAACATAAGTCCTCGACAACTCATCATGCTGAGGGGAATAGCATGGCTAGCCCGACTCAAACGGTAGTTGGTAAAGGCATATCAAACCCGTTGACAGCTAAGGATTTGCTAAAAATCCTAAGGGACCTGTTCCCATTTGATTCCCTCTCCAAAATCACTTACCAATTCTCATCCATAGGATGCTAAGACCACATATACATTTCGCTGTTACGTTAACATTAAACCTATGACTGTGATTCTCTCGTTTCTCCCCATAAAAACGAGACCTCCAAAATCACTTACCAATTCTCATTCATAGAATGGTAAGACCACATATACATTTCGCTGTCACGTTAACATTAAACCTATGACAGTAATTTCCTCGTTTCAACCCGTGAAAACGAGACCTTTTCCCAAATTCCATTACAAACCTTGAGCTTGGTGGCGTCTCAATCGGTTATGTCATTGCGACCTCTGAACCAGTAGACAGCCAAGTCTCAATTTCGAGCTTGTTGACATTTACAAAAGACAAGTCTCAACCTTGAGCCTGTTGACATTTACAAAAGATAGGTCTCGATACTTGTTGACATTTACAAAAGACAAGTATCATCAACCTTGAGCTTGGTGGCGTCTCAATCGGTTATATCATTGCGACCTCTGAACCAGCAGACAGCCAAGTCTCAATTTCGAGCTTGTTGACATTTACAAAAGACAAGTCTCAACCTTGAGCCTGTTGACATTTACAAAAGACAGGTCTTGATACTTGTTGACATTTACAAAAGACAAGTCTCAACCTTGAGCCTGTTGACATTTACAAAAGACAGGTCTCGATACTTGTTGACATTTACAAAAGACAAGTATCACCAACCATGAGCTTGGTGGCATCTCAATCGGTTATGTCATTGCGACCTCTGAACCAGCAGACAGCCAAGTCTCAATTTGAGCTTGTTGACATTTACAGAAGACAAGTCTCTACCTTGAGCCTGTTGACATTTACAAAAGACAGGTCTCGATACTTGTTGACATTTACAAAAGACAAGTATCACCAACCTTGAGCTTGGTGGCGTCTCAATCGGTTATGTCATTGCGACCTCGGAACCAGCAGACAGCCAAGTCTCAATTTCGAGCTTGCCACTGCCCCAGTTCCTGCATCACAAAACGAATGATGAGCTGTCTAAAACACATATAAGGTATATTACAAGGACGTAGTTAATTCTACCCAAGTCCGGAGCAATTTCGCCAGTCGCCGGTTCAGCAACTGACGGTTTAACTACTAATGGGGAAAGAGGAGGAACCACCACAGATGGTTCGCCCTCTACAACAACTGTAGGAGCTTGGCGACGGGGCTTCTTCACCAACTGCTTCCTACGAGACCCACCTGTCCGTTTGCGCTTGAGAGGAAAGTAAGGATCCTCCTCCTCCGCCTCTTCTACATGTCTTGGGGGAGCTGTCCCCATCACACCAGAACCGGCTGCAAGAGTCTCGGCACCTGCCTCCGCTTCGAAGTGAGTACTTTCCGCATCCGAGGCTTTGCTGTCATCGACAGCAACGAATTCTTCTATGCCCGGGACGCGAACCCTCTTACCTTCCCTTCTCTCAGAGACCTTCCGCTTCAGCCACTGAGAAATTAACTTCACACCAGAATTGTTAACAGCGAATCCGAGGGGTGTGGAGTTAGAAGTCGCATACCACTGGCAGAAGCTCAGGGTCATTAGAAGGTTAGGAGTCCTCAACGGCATACGCAGCCGCGCCTCAGTACAGCCTGTAATGAAGAATCGCCAGGTACGGGCTCCATCAATAAGGCTTCCCATGAAAGCCAGATTGAGATTTGGGTTGCCCACATACAGTTGGTCATATCCAAACTGTCGAGCAAACCGACTTGGAACATAAGGCTCCAAGTAGCAGGTATCCCCGCTTCGGTATAATAAATGTGAGGGCCGAATGCTGACTAGCCACTCAAAAATACTCCGGCTCAGCGATGACTGCCCTTCCCCCGCGTCTTTGAACTCCTCATCATAGCCTACATCTCGAATATGGGGGAAGCAGCGGAAAAGACTATAGACGTAATAGCGACGCACCAATTTACGGGCCTAAGCCACGTAAGTCTTTTGCCAGGAACATCCTTCGAATCGGCGGAGAAGCGCCATTCGAACACCTTCAGGGGGGTCCTCTCCAGCTTCAATCAAAGAGGGACAGTGCAGGACGAACCACGCCATTAAATAAGTGTACGGCAAACCTATCCTGGGATTGGGTCCGTCGCGGGGCGAAATGGTCCCCTTTCCATGCTTCATCGTTGGTGGCCTGCAAAAAGCCTCCGTTAAGGCACGAAGGCCTCTCTGGATACAGCACACCATGGCCAGAAGAAGTCCCAGAGAACGACCATGGACTAGACGAACAGTAGGCAGCAGGACGTTCGGATGAATGACGTCACCCGACGAAGACGGCACCACGCACCTCTTCAGCCAGACTGTCAAGAAGCCAGCCAGCAGTGCCTGCCGGGACATCGGCCGACGAGCCTGGTGATGGAAATTTTGAAGAACATCTCTTTTTTCATAGGGACCATCGTTTTCTTCCACAACTAGATCCCTTTGGGAATGCTTTTGCATCCGGCTAAAGATGTCTTCGACAGCGACTCCACAGTGAGCCGCTTCAGGAGTGTTTTCCATATCGGGGAACAAATACTATCCCCAGCTCTTCAAGCTGCATGAAGTTTCTTTACTGCTTCTATGCATACTTGAGCAAATGTACAAATGACACATTAACTCCCGGTAGGTCTCAAATAAGGCGGGTTCCTGCTTCTCCAGAAGAGCCAATTCCGCCTCGCACGAGAAGTATTCTTCATATGGGAGAGACCTCAAGGGCAGAGTAGAGACTTCCTACATCTCATGCAGAGCCAGCCGGGCAGTACAACTCGAAGATGGCATAGAAGCACGCTACGCTCATGTGAATGCCGTAGCAGGTCGCCCTGACGGCCTCATGAAGGTTCAGCCTCTCCAGATCCTCCTCGAAATGAGCGAGGATGTATACAGTTAAATCCCTCCACCATGCCTTCGGAGGGTGAATCCAGCCGGGAGTCCTGAAATCAGTGGCCGGATAGTTCCCATGAACTTTAAAGAATTGGTTGCCAAAGGTCAGCGCTACCGCAGGATTTTCTCCCACTGGGATCTCTCGCGATACATTCCCAGGATGTAGACCCATTATGCAACGAGGAGGCCCCGCTCTTGCATAACCAGGAGACTGAAGCATCAGTTTCCCTACATGGACGGAGTCGATACTCTGGCTCACTTCCCACGACATCTTCCGAGCCTGCGTCACGCTTTGGAAGGAAGACAAAGAAAAATGCCGCTTGTTAGACGGAAGATAGAATTTCTCGCCATCTAACTGGAAAATCCATTGCCCCTCCCCGGCCAGCAGCTGGCGATCAGGGTCTGGCGCGGCATCCCCGAACATGAAGTCGGGCTTCCTATAGGTTCGATGGTCAAAATCTTCAAGGGGAGCCGTAGTCAGAATGCTCCTCGTGGTGCGTTGATCCCCACCATAAATAAGCGTGTCTCGAATGAGAGAGCTCCGCTCACTAAACAGTGAAGCCTGCCCTTGGAATTGCAGGCTGACAATGCCGTCCAATCCTCTGGTCATCCCAAATAGGTTGTTCAAAGGACCAGGAGTGTAGTGCACTGAAGAAACAAAGAGAAGCTATGATTAGTTCATCAGCCAAGCAGAGGCCTAAACAAAAACACAATTTCCGCTAAGGCATAGCTTCGCTCTCCGAGCGAAGCTAGCATGACGATAGCTTCGCCCCGAAGCTTAGCCTCACAGTTGCAGTTAATTTCGCACTTCGCAACAAAGGTCGGATACAAGAAAATATCCAAGTGTTAGCTTCGCTTTAGAAGCTTAAACAGAATGCAATATAGCCCTAAGGACTAACTTCGTCAGGAGGATATTTTGGTCCAAAAATCATTTTTTAAGGGCATTAAGGTCCTTTTCAGTCATGTTTGAAAGGACAGCCCCGCATCCTGTTGTACACAGCCTAAGGGATAGCTTCGCCTGGAAGCTTAAAGAAGAACTCTTCAGTTCTTGGATTCCCATTCAAGAAAGCAAGGGAAATTCAGGGAACTGAATTCCCTAAAAATAACAGATCATAATTGATCATTTTTTGGGTTCATCCAAAGACAGCCAGACATCGGCTTTAAAAGAGAGACGACATTCTCTAATCGAAAGGGAAAGTTCCCTACCGGCGATTGGTCGTTCGATGACCGGAGGAGGAGAAGGACCCTCTGCTGCAGAAGTTGCCACTTCTTTTCCCGCTCGTCTCTTGGGAGCCATTGAAGAACTGTGGAAGTTCTTAAACTCTTGAATGAAGAGGAAAGAAGAAGAAGAAAAAGAGTCAAAGTTCTCTGAAATTTCTTTTAAAGAGAAGTGATCCGTCCTCTCTCAGTCCGATCGGACTTTTATAGGTCAATGAGTGCCTGAAACGACGCCTCGTAAAAAGCACAGGCCGCCGTTTCGAATTAATTTGAAATGACGCCTAAAGCGCCTTCCCGAGAAGCGCTGATTCAACCCCATTAAGGGCTAACTTCGCCATGAGTCAAATGCGGACTTCTCATAATACATCAATGACTTCGCCAGAAGGATTGCCTTAGCTTCGCTGAAGGCATAGGCCGAACTTTGCAGATATGCTAGCTTCGCTGGAAGCCCGTTCCTGTTTCAGATGGAATCCTATCTTTAACCTTGCATGAAGTTTAGCTCCGCTAGCCGAATTCAAGATGAAGGCAAACCAAAAATCAAATGAGCAGAAAATGAACTTTCATTGATTTAAAAGGAAAGGTACATTGATACTATATCAAGGTTGTGTTTCATGCAACAGAATCATTTGCTCAAGAGGCATACAAGTGGTCTTATCTACTTTCAAGCCAAACCAACCGGACACGAAAGGCCTTCCTCTTGCACAAGGCCATAATCCTTCACATAATGGCAGATGGTGCCACCAGGACAGATGGTGCCACCAGGACAAGGCCGTGATCCTTCGCATAATGACAGGTTTTGCCATCAGAAAGCTGGATCTTCTTTAAATAAAATTGGCAAAGGACTGATCGCCACCAGCAGGTTGGATCTTCTTTGATGAAAATTGGCAATGGGAAGATCCGCGACCTTACAGGTGACGTCCGCTTTCCCGAAGTGGATCATCTCGGATAAGCGACTACCAGCCTCGCCTCGAAGTGGATCATCTTGGATAAGCGACTCCAACCTCCTCTGGGACGCACAGCGGCTGCCCCAGTTTATTCCTCCTGCTTAAGAGTAAAGTCTCAACTGGAAAAGCAAGAGGAAATTTCTTGGTTTCTTTCATCAACTCACAATGTTGGTGAACATAGCTCACTGCAATGTAAACCGGAACAAATTAGCAGTTAAACACAGGAGAAGCTACAAAAGCCTTAAGTCAAATTCTTTGAGGCGAAGCAATCTGATTCAGTCAAGCATTGATTTCAGTTAAAGCAGAGGATAGCCTCGCTTGCACAGAAATGATGGGCTAGCTCAGCAAATGCCAAGTCCTAGCCTCGCCTATATGGCTAAGCCAGACTGATCCTGAGGGACGCAGTCTTAGCCCCACTTATATGGCAAGACTGGCTCAACTTTGAAGAGACTAAGTCCCGAGTTTCGCCTGTGTAGCGGACTTAACAAGCATGTAGTGATCTTTCTTTGATCAAGTCAAAATGATAGCTTCGCTGGGAAGCTATGCTGAAATCCTTCTCTGCAGATCAGTTAAATGGAGGACAAGGGAAATTAATCCCTGACGCAGCTGATTAAAGCTAAAGCTAAACTAAGGGAGATGAACTCCCTAAAAGTTCATTGGTAAGGTCTCTGAATGATCGAGACTTACCGGTCCTTGGCCGGGTAATAACTAGAGTGGGCATCCCCACTAATTCAGAGATCTGAGTATCTCTTTCAACCAAGAGAAGAGAAGAAGAGCAGAGCACTTCTCTTCAGAGGACCTCAGATGTCCTATTTATAGGCCTCATGGCCTGAGCGCTGCCGCCTCAAGCGTGGAAGCACGAGCGCATTTAAGGCATTTATTGCGCCTTTGATTAGACGGGAAAGGTGTATGTAAATGTTGTTTAGAATTTACCTTGGTGCTATGTATTTATAAAGTTCAATACAACCTTTTCTTGTCTCCGATATAGTATAGAGCTATACCGTGTCGAACCTCAGGGAGAGCTAGCGATGGAAGCGTTACGAATCATGGTGAGAAGAGTAAACGAAGTGTCTTCTTTGCTCAAAAGAATAGATAAAACATGGAACAAGAGATGCAAGAAGTGGAAGAATTGTTCATGATGAGAATTGGAAAGAGATCAAGAATAGAATTGCTTGGAAAGAATCAATCCACGACTAGCTTACCTAGCTACCTTACCAAAACTTACCAAACTCCGTGATAGTGAAGGCGTGCCTCATGTTGTCACTCCATCGGCGTAGGTTTCGTCTTGCGTGTTGATCTAATTACTTTCTCACTATGATGACGGGTGGTTTAACTCGTCGGAGAAGAGAAGACCATCCAACTTGCAAGATGAAGTAAAGCGATCACCCATGAGTTGGAGAAGATGGCAAGGCTAGTGGTTAGCTAGTACATGGAGAAAGAGTTAGCTACAAGCCATAACTAAAACAAAGCAAAACATGAAGTAAAAAGAAAGCAAGTAAAGAAAGCAAGTAAAGAAAGCAAGTAAACTAGAATCAAGCTCGAGTAGAATTGAAGAGAATGGATCAATCCTTGTATTGCTTCAAGTTGTCACTCCTTGATGATACAAGCTCTCTCTCTCTTACAATCTCTCTCTTGCAATGAAATCTAGGGAAGAAGAGGAAGGAGGACTACAACATAAAGAAAAAACATAATACATGCAACTAATCTCTAATCTCCTCCTCTTGCTGTTCAGTCTCTGCTCGCAGGCCATGTACAGGTATTTATAGCCCCCAGGAGAAGGATCCAGAACCCAGTCTGTTGGCGCAAAATCTGGGGCTCAACGGCCCCAGGATTGCCGTGGGGGCGCGGCATGGGCGCGGCACAACTGAAGCCGTTGGCTAACAGATTTCTGGTGTGAAGTTGTTACGAGGTTGTTAGCCACGTGGACCTTCTGGATTCTTCGTTTGTTGCGCGGATCTCTCTGGATCTTGGATTCAAATTTGGCTTTATCTTAATCTTGGATTTAATCACTTTAATTAGTGTTAATTAAAGTGATTATTTGCTTTATCTCCTTGAGAGTGTGTACCTGCAAATATGTAGAGAAGATTAGTAAAAATCATGTATTTATTTGTAATATGCATGGGGATTATGTGATAAAATATGCAATATTGTGTTATAATCACACCCCCACACTTATTCTTTTGCTCGTCCCGAGCAAAATAAAGAAAAGAAAAGAAAATCCTAACTATCAATTTATTGCACCACTTTCGCAGGTGACGCGATTGCACTGAGCGTGTGCAACAAGCCGTTAAACCTCTAGGTTACCCTAGAGGAGGAGTGTTGTCTCCTGAGGGTTTTCAGCGGATTACACCCACAAAATCCATAAAGAAAGAAGACAAATGTTAGTGTTTTGAAAACGCATTTTGAACAAGAGACATGTTTACGAACTATTTTTGCAAAAATATAAGTGATCCTAGGTCATAAGTCCACCTATAATTATTCTTTCTTAAACTTAGTCTCTATGCAAGATCTTGTTTTCAATTAAGGTAAGAATTCAAAATTGGATTGAATATTTTATCTTTCATAAAACCTAGATAATATGCACACTGTGCTCGTGAAGATTTCTGGGATTTCAACTCTAACCATAAAGCCATTTATTTATATATATTTATTTTCTTTTTCTCTTTTTTCTTCCCTTAGTTTAGGCTTTCTATTTCACCCATGTAACGAGCCTTTAACCGATGACTCCCAAACCAGTCGGTCTTAGGGCACCAGATGAGAAAACATCCCTCGGGTTTAAGGTCTCGAGTAAAAAAGCCACAAAACTAAAGGGGATTATTTTTAATCACCGTTAGGCGTGAACAATCATGCTTCTTGAGGCACAATTATCTAGCTTAATAAGTGAGATCACCGTTAGGCGTGAGTAATCGTGCTTCTTGAGGCACAAATTCCCAGCTTAATAAGTGATGCTTTATTTATATATATATTTTTTTTTCTTTTTTTTTATTTATATGGCATTTTTGGTCTTTGTCTCCATCCCAAGAAATGTGTAAGTGTAAAGTGCATATTATCTAAGGCAAAAAATGCAAGATAAAAATATCTCCTCAATTTTACTTACTTAGCCTATAATTTTCAAACAAGATCTATTATTTCAACTAAATTTAAGATGTCATAATTAAGGCTTTCTTAATTCCTAAGATACATCTTAATTTTCTTAAAAATAGATCTAAACTTTGTCTCTTATTTCAAAAAGTTTTTTTTTATTTATTATTTTTTTTAATTTTTCTAAAAGAAAAGTCAAATCTAAAAAGAAAGTGGAAAATCTAGAAGAAAGATAAAATCTAATCCTAAAAAAATAAAAATCCTATAAAGAAAATAAAAAGTCCTATGTTAGTACATACCCCCCCATACCTATCTCATGCATTGTCCTCAATGTATGCAAGATAAAAATGATGCATGAAATAGGTAAGGTAAAAAGTCACTCCCTCCTCCTCTTTGGACCCACAGTAGTACTGGGTCCTGCCGACTGTGTTCTCCTCAACGTCGCCTCAATATCATCTAACCTGGAGGATAACCTGGATGATTCCTCCTCCACCTTCTTCCTCAACCTCACCTGACCCCTAAAAATTTTCTTCATGCCCTTCCAGATGGAGGACATGAAGGCATGTGTATCACGTGGGGGGTCCTGTCTCCAGAATTGGGGCTCATCTACCTCCTCTAAACTCTCCTCTGAAGAGGACTCCACAGGAATATCCTCAGGTTGGGCACGAGGTGACCAGAGGGCGTGTAAGCAACCAGTGTATGCACTGGTGGCTTTCTCGGCTACAACAGACACTCGGGCAAATGAGTCAAATACATCGTCTGGTAGGAAGTTTCTACACAAACGTGTAATCAAGACGGGATGAGAAAATTTTGCACCCCGAGTGCGGGAGGAGTTATCAATTATGGCATGAAAAATAGCCCTATTCAAACAGACCGAGTGTGTATTAGTCATTAGATCATGAATGATTTGTAGTACGGGTCTGTTGAAAGATGTGGTATAATCTAATCCAAAAATATTGCGTTGGAGCCAACGTCCAACGCAATGTACATTCCTAAATGTGGATTGGGCTTTGAGCCCACGGTCCTGCTCAGTGCAACGGACCCCCATGATGGGCATGTAATCAACCAGTGGCAAAGGGTCAGTATAATGGGGATGAATGGGGATATCGGTGATTTCAGAAATGAGTGGAATGGTGACAAAAATGTCACCGAATGGCATATGAACAGTGAATTGTTGAGTGTTACGATTAACAGATGCATGGTCTAATGAGTTGTAAAATGTGTTGACCAAATCAGGGCAATAGTAAGCATCATTGTTGGTGTTATCGTAAACTAAGTGATACCAATTCCACGCATGCATTCGATCTAAAAATATATGCCCATAACCCTCTTGATCATTCAAAATCTTAGAGAAATCCCTTTCCACAAATAAAGTAGGGGCCATAATTAACAGTGAAAATTAGAGTAAGGAACAAGAGATCAAACCACCCACGGATTAACTTGGGGGGAAATCGAAAGACAGGTGCAGAAGGCACCAGAGAGGGCCTCGGGAAGAAGGGATCTGGTTCTGTCTCCAGCAAAGAAAATCAGTCGATCTGGAGCTTACTGGCGCGTCTGAAGTGTCAGATTTGCCGCGGGTCAGGGTAGGGCGCGGCAGTTTGGAATAATCTGGAGATCAAAAATTTGGTGGAGGTCGGCTGTGGAAGAGGAATTCTAGATCTGAAGTGATTGTCTCGGGTGAGGGAGAATGAGTTGGGGAGAAGATTTTTTATAAAGGAAAGAAAAAAATGGGATTTCCAAAGTTACCCTAGGTCAAAGATTTAATTACAACCCTAGGTCAAAGGATTTTGAATGTGAATGGAATCCTAGGGAAGAGAGAGAATCCTAGGAATTTAGAAAGAATTTGAATTTGGAAAGTGTGGGAACTCCTTTTAAGCATAAAAATCCCTCCTTTATTTCTATTTATTTATTTATTTTTTTTATTTTCTAAATTCTATGTTAGTAAATCCTATGTTAGTAAAAAAAAATTATCTTAAGGTGGTGGTTCCGGTGGTGGTCGGATTGGTCCACGGAACATGGCCCAATCAATTTTACGTTGGGTTTTCAGGAACCCACCAGAAATTTCATGAATATGACCCACAAGAATGATGTATGCATGGAAGATTTTTATTATATACATGACCCCATCTAATTTCCAAATTTTCAAAATAATTTCAGAATCAATTTTATCAAGATCCTTGTCCCAGAATGGTGTATGGAATGATAGAACAGTTGACTTGGACTCAGGAAGGACAGGAACTAGTACCGACTCAGGAAGGTGATTTAAATCAAGTGATGGTTCAGGAGTCAAAGTGAGTTCAGAAATTGGGTCCAAGTCAAGAAATAGAAACTCAAATCCACAATCAATTTCCAACAATGGAATGTGACTTTCTAAAGGTGATATCTCTTTACTTCCAATTTTAAGAAATTCAAGCTCATCACCGTACAATTCTTCAAAACTTAAGTCAATATCTTCCACTAGAATTGTACAATCAGTTTCAGAAGTAAAGAGATTATGAGATTCTAGGTCACATTCCTTATGTAGTTCAATACATGGGAAACTTGCCAATTTGTCAATGGAACTTTCAAAAGTAAGGAATTGGCAAGTTCAATATGATCCTTAAAGATGGGTGATTCAACTTCATTATGAATTGGGAAGAGATCCAATGTCGACTCCGGAAAAGGATTAAAGTCAGGTAAAGATACTGGAGTCATTATTGAATCAGGAAAAAGGATTGAATCACGAAGTTGGGGTTCAAGATCATATTCCTCATGTAGTTCAATTCCACAAAAATGTGAACTTGCCAATTTATCAATGGAATTTTCAAAAGAATGGAATTGGTCAAGTTCAATATGATCATCATGAATGATTGGTGATTCAATTTCAAGATGGATTGGTACTGGATCCAATACTGACTCGGGAAATGAAGTGAAATCATGTGAAGACACTGGAGTCATAATTGAATCAGGAAGGAAAATTGAATCATCAAATGGAAGTTCAGGATCATATTCATGTTTGAGTTCAATTTCAGAAAAAGGAAAACTTGCCAAAATGTCAATTGGATCTGTAGTTTGGACAAGTTCAGGTTTAGGAGATGAAAAACTTGCCAAAATGTTAATGGGATTTGACGTTTGGACAAGTTCAATTTTAGGAAATGAAAAACTTGCCAAAATGTCAATAGGATTTGAAGTTTGGACAAGTTCAGGTGAGTGTGCTGAAATTGAATCTAGATTTCCAAGACTACATGACTCTTTGGTTTAACAGAGTGGCTAGTGACATTAGAAATAGGATGAGAATGAAGAGTTTGGATCATCAAATCTAAGTCACGATTTCTAGCATTTTGAGCATGAGTCATGTCTTCAAGCATCTTTCCATAATTGATGATTTCATTGTTTTGATGAAAAGATGAAGTGTTGTCTTGGAATTGGTGATGAAATTGTGAGTCAAAAATGTGTGGTGATGGAAAAGTGGACTCACACAAGAGATCTTTACTCGTTTCCAAGGCAAATGGTTGTTCATTAGGAAAAGGTGGAAGTGAGTAAGACTCTTGAAAATACTGTGGAATTGGAGAGGCAAATGGTTCTGGAAGTGTCTGCTCAGCTCTCTGTAAATTTGCTTCTAAACTCCTTAGTAACTCAGATTTTTCTTCAAATGGTGGTTCAGAACAAGGAGTATATGAAGCGGAATCGGGAAATGAATACTGTGGATAAGGTGAATATGGTGGACAAGGAATTTGAGAATTTGACTCGGGGTACGTGAATCCCCAATTACTCGGTGAAGAGTTGAAATTATCTTGGAAATTATAGTTATCAGATGGGGGGTATGGATCATATTGATTCGGATAAGGCCAACCCGGTGTATTTGGTTGGTGCATATTATAAAACACCGGGTTGGAATTATCCGAATATGGAGATGGTGTGAAATATGGATTATTATTAGGATGGAAAGAATTGTAATTGTAAGCCATATCACACAATACAAACAAAAAACAAACAAACAAACAAAAGAAAAAAAATTCTAACCTAAGTTAGGGTAGACTTAGACCTAGACGACTCCTAACTGATAGACTGTCCACGGGAGGTTTAGTGTAGACTCTAACCACAAGCTAATCAGCCAGGGAAGGGTAAGGTTGGTGGGAGGTTTTCCGTCAGAGACGTTCCTTAATTAAGTAACCAGCAACCTTCGGGCTTTCGGCCCTCAACCCCTTTCCTAGACACTGATTTTGCAAGAGTTAAATTCCAACACTTTTCCCCCTTAGGATAATCTCCTAAATGAGTCCGAGATGTCCCTAGGGCCAACGTCTATTTTTTTATTAAATTAGGCTTGGGTTAGTGAGTGCTTGGATTGTGGTTTTCGGGCTAAGGAAAGGGTAATGAACTCCCCACCTTATCTTATTTACGGGTTATGCCCTTAAAATTGATTTGTGCAAGTGTACAAGAAATATAACAAGGATTCATTCAAAGCATGAAAATCAAGCAAGAGATGATTCCTAGTCTATATGCAATGCGAAACGTACCTTGCCTCCAGCACTCTTCAACAGTAAAAGTAAATAATTGAAAGACACGTGCGTAGAATGCAAATGTCTAAACAATTTTTAACGTTAACAACCAATTTTTACTGTTGATTAAATTAGCAGATATCAGGTGAAGCAAACAGGATTTAGAATATAGCAGCAGCTGTATTTTGCAGAGAAGCAATCCCTGCAGAAAAATTGTGAGTAGTCAACTCAGTTCTGCCGCAGAACCGCGGCTTTTGCCGTGGGAAACGCGGCAAAACTGAGGGATCCTGGTCTCTGCTTTCGAGAGCAGAGGCCCAGGTCCACTTATATGTCACTGCTATGCAAGGTTTTGTGTTTCTTCAACCTGTAACCTGCAACAGAGAAGAAAATTCGTTTAGATTCTCACTTTAAAGAAAATCCGTTGCTCTCCCCGGCAACGGCGCCAAAATTTGATTAGACGGGAAAGGTGTATGTAAATGTTGTTTAGAATTTACCTTGGTGCTATGTATTTACAAAGTTCAATACAACCTTTTCTTGTCTCCGATATAGTATAGAGCTATACCGTGTCGAACCTCAGGGAGAGCTAGCGATGGAAGCGTTACGAATCATGGTGAGAAGAGTAAACGAAGTGTCTTCTTTGCTCAAAAGAATAGATAAAACATGGAACAAGAGATGCAAGAAGTGGAAGAATTGTTCATGATGAGAATTGGAAAGAGATCAAGAATAGAATTGCTTGGAAAGAATCAATCCACGACTAGCTTACCTAGCTACCTTACCAAAACTTACCAAACTCCGTGATAGTGAAGGCGTGCCTCATGTTGTCACTCCATCGGTGTAGGTTTCGTCTTGCGTGTTGATCTAATTACTTTCTCACTATGATGACGAGTGGTTTAACTCGTCGGAGAAGAGAAGACCATCCAACTTGCAAGATGAAGTAAAGCGATCACCCATGAGTTGGAGAAGATGGCAAGGCTAGTGGTTAGCTAGTACATGGAGAAAGAGTTAGCTACAAGCCATAACTAAAACAAAGCAAAACATGAAGTAAAAAGAAAGCAAGTAAAGAAAGCAAGTAAAGAAAGCAAGTAAACTAGAATCAAGCTCGAGTAGAATTGAAGAGAATGGATCAATCCTTGTATTGCTTCAAGTTGTCACTCCTTGATGATACAAGCTCTCTCTCTCTTACAATCTCTCTCTTGCAATGAAATCTAGGGAAGAAGAGGAAGGAGGACTACAACATAAAGAAAAAACATAATACATGCAACTAATCTCTAATCTCCTCCTCTTGCTGTTCAGTCTCTGCTCGCAGGCCAGGTACAGGTATTTATAGCCCCCAGGAGAAGGATCCAGAACCCAGTCTGTTGGCGCAAAATCTGGGGCTCAACGGCCCCAGGATTGCCGTGGGGGCGCGGCATGGGCGCGGCACAACTGAAGCCGTTGGCTAACAGATTTCTGGTGTGAAGTTGTTACGAGGTTGTTAGCCACGTGGACCTTCTGGATTCTTCGTTTGTTGCGCGGATCTCTCTGGATCTTGGATTCAAATTTGGCTTTATCTTAATCTTGGATTTAATCACTTTAATTAGTGTTAATTAAAGTGATTATTTGCTTTATCTCCTTGAGAGTGTGTACCTGCAAATATGTAGAGAAGATTAGTAAAAATCATGTATTTATTTGTAATATGCGTGGGGATTATGTGGTAAAATATGCAATATTGTGTTATAATCAGCCTTGAGAAAAGGGACGGTTTCCCTTGGAACCGTGCAAAGGAAGAAATGATCTCCCTCATTAAGGCATTTAAAGACGCCTTGAAGAAAGGGAATATCCTCCCTCGGAAACGCACAAGGGAAGAATATCTCCTTCGATCAATGCGAGAGAAGTCATTCTGACCTCGAAAAAGGAGTAATCCTTCTCGTGATTGACCCACAGCAGTTAGCCTCGGGAAAGCAACAGATGCTCCAGAGCGAACTCATTCCTGGAAGCCGGATGCGAAGCTACCCAGACGCGAATCTACATGATTCTCCAGCGAACTTATCCCAAAGCAGGATTAAAAGCGAAGCTGAACTCAATCACTATGGCGACATTCGTACTTCACATACCACCAATCAAGGCAGTTCAAAGTATTTCGAAGTCTGAGCCATTGCAGACTTTCAAAAACTTTGAAGGGGGCCTTGTTGACACTTAAAAAAGACAAGATTCTTACTGGCCCGAACAATGTCTAAACTTGTTGATATTTACAAAAGATAAGTGACAGACAAGCTGACGACCAGTTTTCACCCATCTCCGAGGGACAAGGAAGCAACTTGGACTCCACTGATCCAGCAAGCAGATAGTGAGCCCGGATTGTCTCTAAACAGACCTCAGCAGGTCTAAAGATGCTAGCACTTAGCATCACATGAGCCCAAAGGGATAGCCTTACCTGAGAGGCTAAGATCATCCAACTTCGCCTTGAAGCCATTCAAAGCTCCGTCAAGAAGCTAACTCATAGCTTCGCCTGAACTGCTAAAGCGTAACTCCGCAGAGAGAGTCAACTCTGCCTGAAGCCACATGCAACTGCGCAGAAAGGGTATATGGTAGCTTCGCAACAGATGACATCTAGCTCCACCGAAGAAGCCTTCCTCTGACTTCGCCAGATACTGCCTCCAGCTCCGCTGTGAGTTCAAAGCGGGCAGCGTCGCTGCGGGTCTGATATGGTCAACCTTTGACCAATTAAATCTCCAGATGAGATCAAATCTAATCAGGATTGAGATCAAATCCAATCAAGATCAAATCTGAGATCAAATTTGGCAGTTGATTGCCACAATCTCTTGACTCTTCTAAAACGAGTAAGAAGATCAGGGGAAATCCTCCAATGATGTGGAAAGGATCAAAACGTATCAGGAGGATCAACCGACCTGCCATTTCTAGCTTCGCAGAAGCTGATCCTAGCCTCGTAGCAAGGCTACTTTCCAGATTTAAACAGATTTGATTCAATCTGTTTCTATACTTTCAAGGGACAATTATACCCTTGCTCTCCCTATAAATAGCCCACCAGGGGCACAAGGCGAAAAGACCTCCAGAGAGAGAGACCACGCACATGCGCAAAGACGACTTCTGAAAAAGAGAGAGGACTCCACAAGCAGAGACTTCTTCACGACGCACCGTGCGCACAAGAATTCAGAGACTTTTAGAGAATTGCTTCTCTAATCAGGGTGCTGATACCCTAATACCTTCTTCTCAAGGAATCTCCGGAACCAGGCGAGAAGGAATTCCTAATTGAAGGCGGATTTAAGAAGTAACAAGAGGGTTCTACCAACCTTCTGTTCTCTGATTCCCCAAACCAGGCGAGAAGGGAATCTCATCGCTCACATCGTCAAAGGGACAAAGTGGTCGCGCGCTGATCAGACTCCTGTCGGCACACTTCTCCAGAATCTCTGAGGAGATCTACTTGTAATCTTTTAGAATACTTGTAATTTGCTCCTCAACTCTTTTTATTGTAAGTTTTCCCCTTTGCAAATCTATGGAAAACAATGAATAGTACAAACAGAGGCTCAGAGTCATAATAGGAAAACTTTATAGTCGAGCAGGGGGCCTGGAAGGATGGGGCTCTGGACGGTCTGCCGATGATCCACGCTACCGCTGCACTTCTCAGGTCAGCAACTGAGAGAATCCACGCGCTCTAAGCTCCAGGACCTGGACATCAGGATCCAGGGGAGTCAGAACTCCCCTAACGAGTAGTAATGTAAATGCCAAGTGGCGTGCATAGATAAACACTTGTGTATCGATAAATCCGAATCATAAACATGCATTTGAAAACTATGTCGTGAGCACAAGCATGCAAGAGCAAGTAGATATATAGCAAGTGATATCAAGTAGGAAATACTCATGGTATGATAAGATAAGAGTAGGAGACTGGTGGAATAGAACACAAGTGGTAAAGCAGGATGTAAACAGTTATGATATAATAATCATAAAACGGAAATTCGTTGTGAAATTCAATGCAAGCAAACATGGTAAAGCATACAACGGATCCATAATTGGCATCTTTTATTATTATTATTCGTCTTACCCAAATGTCTAGATATGTGAACTAGCGTCCCAGCACACATATATCCACATCTGAGTAAAGCAAGGTTGTTATTGGAAACCAACGGGGGTATAAACAAACAATATTTACAGTGGGTCCCGTACATGTCCAGGACCACAGCCTAGGGTGTTCCATTGATGGTATATGGAACCGGCCGCTAGGCCTACAAGAGGGTCTTATAGGATGCCCTTTTCAAGATGGTACTGGAGGGAGGGAGCCAGCGCTCCCCTCGGTCGCCTGGAGGCCTACAGGTCAGACCGAAAGTTTTAGTTACACAACATACCTAGTACCACTGTAAACACGAACATGTATTGATATCCGTAAGTTTCCCCTGACCCGATATAAGTTGTCCCATTTTATGGTTTATTAGATATCAGATTTCAGGAATAAGTAGGAACAAGCCAGGAATATCAGGAATACATGTGTATTAGGAGTACAGTTGTACTAAAATATATCAAGTTTGTAAGCAAGATGTCAGGTCATCATTCTCGTTATCGTGATAATTATAAGAGTCGAGAATATCATGCCTGGTGTCAAATGATTGCATGACAGGAGGGTGATATTAGGCAGGTGACAAGTCATGTCCTAACAAGGAGCATTTGTCAGGTAAAACCATGTCGGGTGTCAGGTGATAACACATTAGTTGTTAAGTAATACAGACAGGTGTATGGTATTAGCATGTAGATGACTGGTATTCAGTAATAGCATGTCAAGTGTTAACATAACAAGCATGTACATGACAAGTGATAGAGTAATAGCTGAGCACAATCAAGCGGAGCTAAGCAGGCTGGAGGTACGGACAGCAAATAGTGTTTAACATTAGAGCCCCTGGCGAGGTTACCGGGACGAATCGGCTTAAAATGCGAGTAGAAAATCTGACAGCATCTCGCCTAGGCGAATCTAGTGGTAAAACGCTGAGCACTAAGCATGCCTACCAGGCGAAAATGAAAGACCTGATGATCTGAACACACTTCTCTTTCGAGATAGTAGGCGAGAGCCCGGAGGCTAAAGTACGCTCGAGGTCTAAGTGCACTCTCGATAGGTACCATGAAACCCATAAGGTTACTAGCCTAGAACCATTGGATAGCCGACCCGGGAGTGGGGAGAAACCCAGAGTCGATACGAGTACCTGTACGAGATGTTAGTACCACACGAGCATACATACAAGCATGATAATATCTACAGTACCGTGGAGTGAAGAAGCCCGGAGGCTGATAGGGCCCGGAAGCTAAGTAGAAAGCCCGAAAGCTGAAGGGCCCGGAGGCCAAGTATGAAGCCCGGAGACTAACGACCACGAAGGGTCGGCCATGCATGGTATAAAGCAGTAAAAATAGCACATCACAGGCATGGTACAAATACAAGAAATGAACTATCCTAGTACAACCATTCGTCACTGGCATATACAAGCACAATTACGGGCACTCGACCACATACAAATACAGGGGCACAGCCCAATACAAAATGCATGTAAATACATTATAAAATACACGTCGACCCGATGAAGCGAGGAAAACCAAATGGAGGTGAGGACACTCACCTAACTCTTCAGAAATGCGAAAAACTCTAGAAACCCATAACTTACGCACGCGCCATAAAATAAATAAATAAAAATAAATATATATATATTTTTGAGAGAGAGAAAAAGAAAAGGAAATAGAGAAAGTCTAGAGAGAGAAAGATAGATTTTTAGAGAGAGAAAATCTAGAGAGAAAGGGGAAGATCTAGAGAGAAAGGCTAGAGAGAAAACCTAAAGAGAGATAGAGAGGGGGATATTTAGAGAGAGAAAGAGATGAGAGAGAAAGAGAGTGGGGGGAGAGAGAGACAGAGGAGGGGCAGGTAGAGAGAGAGAGAGAAAACATAGGGCAGCAGCCCCCCTGCTCACGCACAAGGGGCTTCCAGCCCCCTGGCCGGGAACGGTCGCCGACCACCGGCGGCGTGACAGCGCTGGGGTGGCCATCGGCCACCCCAGAGGAGAGATAGGGAGTGGGTTACTACCCCCTCCCTCTAACAAGGCCACGGTCAGGGCTTGTTGCCCTGGCCTGGCCAAACTCTGGCTGTGACCTCGTGGCCAGAGGGCAGAGAGGGGCGTTGTAGAGGCCACGCCGGCCCTCAGTGGCCGACGCAAGTCAGGGGTGGCTGCCGGCCACCCTAAGGAGAAGAAGGAGAGGGAAAATCTAAGAGGGGGTGCTGGGTTTGGAGGTGGAGAAGAGTTATAGTGGTGGTGGAGATGGTGATTTTAGTGGTGATTTGAGGTGGTGGTGGAGAAATTGAAGGAGATGGTAGGAGGAGGAGGAGTAGGGTGTTGTGGGGGTAGAGTTGGAGTGGAGATGATGGTGGTGGTGGTGGTTAATTTGAAGAAGAAGGTGGAGATTGTGGTGATGAAGTTGTTGTTGGAGATGAGGGAAGGTGGCCAGAGTGGGGGTCTTCTCACCGGAGATAGTGGCTGGAGCGTCGGAGCTGGGCTCGATTGGGGCGTCGGCTAAATGGAGAAGAAGGAGAAGAAGAGAAAGTTGAAGAAGAGAAGGGAGAAAGAGAAAGAAAAAGAAAAAGAAAAAGAAAAGGAAAAAGAGAGAGATTGATGGGAAAAAGAGAGATTGATGGGAAGGGGGTTGGGAATGTGACCGGGCTCATGTGGGCTAGGTCGACGGGTGGAGTCGGTGGGAAAAGAAAGGAAAAGAAAGAAAGAAAGAAAGAAAGGAAAGATTTCAAAAAAAATAATATTATAATAAGGTCAGAAAATATCGACTGTTCTAGAAAATTTCCAAAAATACCCAAAGGTAGAAAACATCATCCCGAGGATTAATACAAAATCATTTTTTAGAAATAAAATCCCTTTTTCAAATTAAAAATTTTGGAGTCAACCGTCGATACCGGTCTACACTGGGTCGACCGGATTTTGATAAATGCTGAAAATTTCCAGAAAATGCATGAAAGAAGAAAATATGATTCTAAGAAGAAATACAAAAGCAAAATTTAGAAATTCAATTCTGATTATAAGCTAAAATATCTGGAATCAAGCAGCGATACTGGCCGACACCAAATCCGGTGGAATTTTGATAAATTTAAAAATTCTCAGAAAAAGTATTTAGATAGAAAATGTAATTTTAAGAAATATTATGAAAGCCGTTTCTTGAAATTCAACTCCGTTTATAAATTAAAAATCCGAGAATCGGTCAGTAGTACTGGTCGACACCGGTTTTGAAGATTTACAACTTAATTCAAGAAATTTCAGAAAATCATAGAAAATCTAAAATATTAGAAAACGATGTTTGAAACTAAAATCGGTCAAATCTGACTACTAAAAAGACCAAATCGAGTAATACCCTAGGATCGGGTCCCGGTTCAGACTAGGGCTGACTCCGAGTCCACGAAATCTGGATCCAAGGCAAAACGATCATATAAATAATTCATAATACAAAATAAATAGCAGAAGTAAATCGAAAAATACGATCTAAATATCTGAATACGCAACTAAGTACGTATTCTTTTAGAAGGATATGTTGAACATGCTGATATGCTGAACATATGTATCAGGGAGACTGATATTCTCAGTGATTGTGTGAAAGCATAAATGTTTGGCATTAGATTTTAAGAAACAACAAAGTGTTATCATCATCATCTTCATCATCATCATCAAGAAGTCTCTCTTTTAGAGAAATAGGCGCCTCTTGTGTAAGGACCATTTTAGAAGAATTTAATGATTTAACTAATTCTAACAAATTTCATTAGATCAATCAGGATATTATCTGAAAGTTGAAGAAGTCGGCTGTAATTTTAGGGGAAAAGAGGTTTCAGTGAAATTGCTAAAATGTTGAAGGGCTTTTGTTATCAAAGGCTATAGTTTAAGTCCTATTTCTTTTTTTAGATTGCAAGGTGGAGAAACAAGGTACAATAAAAAATAAAATAATAATTGACTAGTAGCCAAAGGTGAATGAATGAGACTCTTGAAGAAATTCATTCTGGATCAATGCGGTCTTGTCCCTTTGTAAAAAACTAAGAAACTAAACAATATTAGCCTGAATTATATTGTTTTGTTGTTAAGTCACTGTTTTTTTATTAGACAGTATCTTACTGAAATTCCTTTAACAGCTTTGTCATATTAGTTTTGTATTTAAAAACCCGTTACTTAATTACATTCTTGTTTCAGATTTTGGTTCTCTTTGGTTTCAAATGACATGTTTTGTCTCCTTACATCCTAAAGGTCTTAGTTAAGGTAATTTCTCAAGACAGATGCTCACTAATCACTCCTTTTGGTATGCACAAGACAAAGATCAAAGATTTTTAAAGGGGCAACTGATATGCTTTTAGACCATTGCTTGGGCTAGGATTTCTAATCGGCAGAATCTGTACCTTCTGAACTCAGTTTTTTTCCTTTTTGCAAGTTATAACTGAAATTTAGTATAAAAAAGTCTCTAACCTACTCCCTGGTGGACAAAACCAACATCCCTGCGAATCTGGTCAATATCCCTGTCAAATTAAAACTCCATCCTTGTCATGTTAACATTACACTTCTGACAGGCTATTTTACAAATCTCGTTCTAAATCCCCATGGAGTTCTATGACATATAATCTTTCATGAGATTCATATTCTCAGCTCCCTAGCGAGTCTATAATAGACCCTCTTCAGAGTCTATTATTTTCCTCTCAGTCCTCAATGGACTTTCTTGGTTGTTATTTAACAATACACCTCTGACAATTTCTTCCAAAAAAATATCCAAAGGAAATATCAATTTTCCACCTTATTTCCCCCGATGGGATTATTTCTTTTACCGTTATGTCCAGCTTGTCACCCCTGAACGGTAGAAATGTTGAGCTTGGTGGTTTCTTAATCGGTTATGTCCATATTACCTCTGAACTGACAGATAACCAAGTCTCATCTTGCAGTCAAGTATGGACTATATCTTTGTCGTTATGTCCAGTTCGCCATCTCTGAATGGCAGGGTTCTCAGTCTAGCAACTCCCAATCGGTTATGTCCATATTACCTCTGAACTGACGGGTGTCTAGATTCCCTTTTTTTATGGTATTCTAACTGTCTTGTCCAGTTCATCACCTCTAAACAGATAAGTCCATAACTTTATCCTCCTTCCCTCTATCAAGGTCAGGAGCTCTTGCTGTTATATTAACATTAAACCTCTGAACAGTAGATTGCGAATCTGACGCCCCTTAATTGGTCATGTCCAGTCAACCACCTCTGAACCAACAGGAGTCCAGATTCAATCTATCTCTGTAGTCCTGATGGACTAGCTGCCAAGTTAATACGACTACCTCTGGCAGCTTAGTGTGTCTTAGTCTATCACGTCCAGTTATCACCGCTGAATAGACGGGTCCCTAAAATCGGGTTCACCTCCACTTTGTCATCATGTTCAGGTCATCACCTCTGAATGGCAAAATTTCTCATGTCCAGTTTGTCATTTTCAACTGGCAAATCCTAGGCTTCATTTGTCTTAGTTCAGTAAGAACTATCACAGGGTGTGGTGTCTAAATTCATTATAACCTATTCATAAATCTGATAGTCTTTAATCTGTTATGCTAATATTTACCTCTGAACAGTAAAGACCATCAAATTCATTTGTCCTATTTTTATCCCAACAGGGTTTGAATCGTGTCATTTCTTATTGGTGATAATCTATCAAATGACTAATTCTATCATGTTCAGTTCATCACCATTGAATAGATTAGTTATACCGTTATTTCCTTTCTTTTGAGAGTTGCAGTATAACTTAAAAGTAAGAATTGCAAATTCAGAAGATAAAACAAGTTGAAAATATAATAGAGGAGTCAAATAAAATTACTTTTATTGATTCAAAAAAGGGGATACATGGATTACAAGTTATGAGGGTGCTTCATAAAACTTGATCCGTTCTTCAAGGATGGCTAGCCTGTTCTTCCTCTCCTCAGCAGCTCTGATGAATGCCTGCGATCTCAACCCGGCCTCATTGAAGTTCACTGTCTGGAAAGATGAGCCTCAATTTCAGCTAAAGTTGCCCTCTGTGCTAGCTCGTGTTGCAGGACTTTATCATTCTGGGCCTTGAGCTGCTCTAGTCGAGCGATCTCCTCAAAGCGCACTGGTTCAGCCTTGGATAGAAGAAGATTGGCTCTCTCGATCATCTCCTTAGCCTTCTCAATCTTATCCTCAGCGTCGAGAAAAGCATTATTAAAAGCATCTATGGCATCTCCAATTTCTACTTTCCTTGTCTCCAAGGATTTAAATCTGAAGATATTGCCTTGGCTGCTTCCTGTGCTGCAAGATGAGATTCACGTATTTAAGCAGCAAGACGTTCAAGTTGTTCATTAATTGTGGAGTCCAAATCTGAATTACTGAGACAGCGCCATTCGTGTACATCGCTCTCAAGCCTCTCCACTGAAGCTCCAATGCAGCAGCTTGGTCATCCCCTCCTAAGTCTCAAATGCTTTCAATATTTGTGAGAGGACCACCTTTAAAGCAGAAAATGAGGTAGTTGAGCCTTCAAGACCAGAGCAACAGATTGCTTCAGGCTTTTGTAAAAGCTATCAACCATCTCGGCTACAGATTCTTTCTCGGCTTTAACTACTCCCGGTTGTTGAAGCCTACAAGATTGAAAGATTTTGATGATGGATAACAAGGTGATACAGATGCATTGGAGCTCTATCTCAAGCATTTATATAGAATTCTGGTCGCTCAAATTCTTATGAAGACTTTAGGTATTTATGTGTATTTTTAGAATTATTGTTAAAAGACTTGAATACACACACAATACTTATATAGTCGACTTGGCCCCAATTATAGTCGACTAACCTATACCCTAGTCGACTTGACCCATTTCCCAGTCGACTAAGTTCTTCCACAAAAATATCCCTGCTCTCTATTTATTATCTGCCGTCAGTATTAGTCGACTTCCCCTAGAGCCTAGTCAACTAACCCCTAATATAGTCGACTAACCTTGTTTTACTAGTCGACTAAAAATAGTTTTCAGAACTTATTATCCGTATCAGTCTTGATATAGTCGACTTGCCTCAATATTAGTCGACTAACTTTGGCAAATTTTGTTCTTCTAGTCAACTAACCTCCATACTATAGTCGACTAATAGCAGTTTCTGACTGTTGTTTAGTTACTGATTTCTGGTGTTTTACCTAACTTTTAAATTTCAAATTTGAATTGATAACTTCCCTAACTGACTATAGATTTCACCTATAAATAGGGATGTTCTCCTAGGATCAAATCACCAATTCAAAACTGAAGTTTTCTGCCCAAAAACTCTGTTCAAAATTCTATTTTTTCTGAAAACTTGCTTCCACTTTCTGTTTCTTCACCAATTCCTACTCTATTTTGAAGATTTCTGAAAGTCCACCTATAAGAGACCTTGTCCACAATCACATACAAATTCAAGGCTTATAGGATTGGTTGTAATCATTCAAATAGGAGCATTGTACAAGATCATCTTCTTGGTGTAAAAGAAAAGTTGTACAAGGTGCTTTCTTCTTGGTTGTAAGAGGAGTTGTACACATTTGGCAGAGGGTGTTTTGTCAAGTGGTGTACAGGTATTGATTTTGGTTCCAAATCTGGAAAGGAAATCTCAAGCGGATTGCTTGGCGACTGGATGTAGGTCACAAGGACCGAACCAGGATAAACCTCTTGTCTTTGCGTTTGCATTTTTCTGAGTTTTATCTTGTGAATTTTTATTTCCTGGAAGTAGTTTTATTTAAAAAGTTTATAAACACTATTCACCCCCCTCTAGTGTTTGTGTTGGTTGTTTATAGATCCTACACTTGGTATCAGAGAAAGGATGGCAACGGAGTTCCCTCATCACAGTTCAAAGAAGGACATTTTACACAACGTCCACCGCTATTCGATAGATCGAACTACAACTACTAGAAGTGTAGAATGAAGATCTACTGCAATCACTCAATTATGAACTATGGAACATAGTAGAAGCATCGTACATCAAACCGACAACCAACTTCACTGCTTGGAGCGATGATCAAAAGAAGAATGCGAACCTTGATGCCAAAGCGATGAATGCATTATTCTGTGCCTTAACCAAATAAGAATTCAATCGTGTGTCAACAACCACATCTGCAAATCAAATATGGCACATACTATAGGTAACACATGAAGGTATAAATAAGGTTAAAGATTCTAAAATTTTTGTTCTTATTCACAGGTTCGAACTCTTCAAAATGATGGAGAACGAAACAATTTCAGAAATGATAACAAGGTTCACCGACATAATAAATTCCTTAGCATCCCTTGGAAAGGAATACACCCAAGTCGAAAAAGTTCGCAAGATCCTTCATGCCTTACACCAGATTGGGAGAAGAAGACTACTGCAATAGAAGAAGCGAATGATCTCTCAACAATGACATTAGAAAACCTTATTGGTAATCTAATGACATATGAAGTGCAACTCGAAGATAGAAAAAAGGATGAACAACAACTCAATCCAAGAAGAAAGTACTTACCTTCCATACATCCTCAGATATGGACAAGTCAGATGACGATGAAGAGAAGATGGCGATGCTTTCTAGAAAATTCAAAAGGTTCTTAAAACAAGGTAAGTTTAAAAAGAATAAAGATACTAATGATAATCCTATTTGTTTTAAGTGTAACAAACTAGGTCACATAAAGAAGGATTGCCCATTGATGAAATCAAAAGGAAATTTCAAGAATTTTAATAAGTTCAACAAGAAGAAGAAAGCCTTCCAAGCAACTTAGGATGATAGCGACTCATCTTCCTCTGATGAAGAAGAAGCCACTGAAACTGCCAATATCTGCTTCATGGCACAAGAAGATGAGGAACAAGATTATGATGAATTATTAGAAGCATTTAATAAACTTTATAATAATTTCAAAAATGAAAAGATAAAAATAAAGTTTTAACAAAGGAAAATGAATGACTCAACAATGAAAATGAAATTTTTGTTTCTAAAACATCTTCTTTAAATTCTCAAAAAGATGATTTGAAAAAGTTATTTCATCTTTAAAAAGGGATAATGAAATTTTCTTAAAAGAGAATTCTATGCTTAAAAAAGAAACTATTTCTTTAAATTCTAGAATTACTATTTTAGATAAAGAAATGACTAGTTTCAAATTAAGTATGAAGAAATTTCGAAAAATGTGACAAAAATTTAATAAAGGAAAAGAAAATTTAAATGATTTATATCTTACCAAATGATGTCAAATAATCATTTTGGTCTTGGATTTTCAAAGATAAAATTTACAAACCTACACATGTTGGACTTGGATTTTTAAAACTAATTTTGTAAAATCTACACATTTTATATAATAATCCAGATAATTTTTTGTTAAAAAAAATACTAATATTATTTCAAAAAGAATTAGATACAAATATATATGGATTTCTAAATCTAAATAATGTTGATAAAAATGCATATATTGCATCTTACATACATTATGTGTGTAATTCTGGTAATTATATTTACACTAACAAATGGAAACCAAATTCCAATTAGATTTGGGTTCCTAAAGGCTAATCTTTTTCGGGCCCTATCATGATGGGTACCATACAAATTGTTTTATCTTGTAGGTACCTTATAAAGAAAAGTGGATACTTGATAGTGGGTGTTCCAAACACATGACGGACACATTCAACTACTGTCTTCCGTTCAAATCAAAAAAGGAGGTATAGTAAATATTTGGAGACAATAACAAAGGAAAGGTTATTGGTATCGGCATGGTTGGTAAATTTCGAAACCCGTTATTGAAAATACAAAAGGAAAATTCCCTACACATAATGGGACGTTCGATGACCGGAGGAAGAGAGGGCGCCTCCGTCGCAGAGATCGCTACCTCTTTACCTGCTCGTCTTTTGGGAGCCATGGAAGAACTAAGTAGTTCTGAAAATCTGAATGAACGAGAAGGAAGAAAAGGAGATCTTTTTCTCTAAAAATTTTGAAATTTGATTTTTAAGAGAAGTTAATTCTCTCTTTTAACCTATCGGGCTTTTATAGGCTTAAAATTACCTATCTTCGCCTCCTCAAAAGCGCAGGCGGTCGTTTCAAATTAATATGAAACGACACCTAGGCGCCTTCCCCGAGAAGCCTTGCCTTAATCCCGCCAAGGGCTAGCTCTGCTGCGACTTCAGCGTTGACTTCACGCAACACTCCAGTAACTTCGTTGAAAACTGAGCTTTAGCTCCGCTCAGAGCTTATATTTAGCTTCGTAAAAATTTCGTGCTAGCTCTGCTGGAAGCTTATTCCTGACTTAGCTAAAAATTCGTCCCCAGCTTCGCTGAAAGCTTAGCTCTACTGAGAGCTTTTTACTTAAGCCAGTCCATTCCAGTTGCTTTTAAGGTTCAAAGTGGAAAGAGGGGGAGTAAAGTAAATAAGCGAAAAGTAAAATTTTTATTGATTCTAAAGGGAAGATACATGGTACATTAAGATTGTCTTCTACAACAGAATCATTACTCCAAAGGCAAACAAATTGTCCTATCAACTTTTAGGGTGATAAACCATCCCAACTGGACAAGAAAGCTCTTTCTCCCGCACAAGGCCATAATTCTTCGCTTAATGGCAGATTTTGCCATCAAGGAGTTAGATCTTCTTTGATCAAAATTGGCAAGGGATTGGTTGCCACTGGAAAGCTGGATCTTCCTTAAACAAAATTGGCAAAGGAAGGATCCGAGACCTTACTGGTGACGTCCGCCTTCCCGAAGTGGATCATCTCGGATAAGCAACTGCCAGCCCCTTCCCAAAATGGATCATCTCGGATAAGCGACTGCCAGCCTCTTATTAGAACGCACATCAGCTGCTCCAGCATGTTCCTCCTGCTTATGATCAATGCTTGACTTGAAAATCAAGGGGCAAGTTTTTATTCTCCTTCATCAGGATGAAATAATTGGGAGCACGGTACACTACAATGCAAACAGGGAACAAGTTAGCATCAAATAAAAAAAGAAGGGACGAAATCTAAGTCAAAGTTTTATTCTTTCGGCGAAGCTATCCAGATCCGGCCCAGTTGTGCCTTGAAGATGAATTTCAGCTAAGTAGAGGACAGCCTCGCTTGCACTGTAATGTTAGACTAGCTTAGCATAAGCCAAGTCTTAGCCCCGCCCAAGGCAGATAGGCTGGAGAAGCCTCAAAAAGGACCAAGTCCGAGCCTCGGCTATATGGCTAGTCAAGACTGGCCCGGAAGGGCACTATCTTGACCCCACCTATATGACAAGACTGGCTCAACATTGAAGAGGCCAAGTCTCAAACCTCGCCTAACCTCGCCTATATGGAAGATTTAATAGGAACTTCACGTGGAAAGATCCTTTGCCTGATCAGGCAAGAATGCTAGCTTCGCTGAGAAGCTTGAAAATAGGGTTGAAACCCTTCTCTGAAAGTCAGCCAAATACAGAGACCAAGGAAATTCAATCCCTAGGATAGCTGATAAAGCTAAGAAAAATAAGGGAGATAAACTTCCTAAAGATACTGGATGGCAGAGGATTGTTTTCCATTATGTTTGCAAAGGGGGAAAACTTACAAAAAAGGTTTGAGGAGCTAAATTACAAGTATTCTTAAAAGATTACAAGTAGATCTCCTCAGAGATTCTGGGAAAATGTGCCGATAGGAGTCTGGTCAGCGCGCGACCACTTTGTCCCTTTGACGATGCGAGCGATGAGATTCCCTTCTCGCCTGGTTCGGGGAATCAGAGAACAGAAGGTTGGTAGAACCCTCTTGCTGCTTCTCAAAATCGCCTTCAATAAGGAATTCCTTCTCGCCTGGTTCCGGAGATTCCTTGAGAAGAAGGACGACGTTAGGGTATCAACACCCTGATTAGAGAAAGCAATTCTCTAAAAGGTCTCTGAATTTGAGAACGCGCGGTGCCTTGTGAAGAAGCCTCTGCTTGTGGAGTCCTCCCGTATGTATGCGTCTCTCCTTGATTCCTCTCCCTCTCTCTGTGTGTCTGTGTGTCTCCTTGTACCCCTGGCGGGCTATTTATAGGGAGAGCAAGGGTATAATCGTCCCCTTGAAGATATGGAAACAGATTGAACCGAATCTTATTTAAATCTGGAAAGTAGCCTTGCTGCGAGGCTAGGATAGCTTCTGCGGAGCTAGAATTGGCAGGTCGGTGGATCTTTCTGATTTGTTTTGATCCTTTCCATATCGTTGGGAGATTCTCCTTGATCCTCTTACTCGTTTTAAGAGAGTCAAGAGATTGCGGCAATCACCTGCCATATTTGAATCCCGATTGGATTTGATTAGATTGAATCCGATCTCATCAGGAGATTTTGATTGGTCAAAGGTTGACCATAG
Organism: Agave tequilana; assembly: GCA_038442645.1. NCBI lineage: Eukaryota > Viridiplantae > Streptophyta > Magnoliopsida > Asparagales > Asparagaceae > Agave > Agave tequilana. The sequence continues at coordinate 132,605 of JAVJIF010012466.1, forward strand.
CAGGCTGATAGCGGAGCTAGAGGCAATCCTTAGCGAAGTCCGAAAAGAGGGTTTTCGGCGAAGTTATCAGTTAGCTTCCTGGCGAAGTTGGATGATGCTAGCCTCTCAATCGAGGCTATCTCCTTGGGCTAATGTAATGCTAAATGCTAGCATCTTAGACCTGCTGAGGTCTGTTTAGAAACAATCTGGGTTTCACTGTTCTGCTTGCTGGATCAGTGGAGTCCAAACCGCTTCCTTGTCCTTGGAGGTGGGTGAAAACTGGTCTTCAGCTTGTCTGTCCCTTGTCTTTTGTAAATGTCAACAAGTTTAGACATCGTTCGGACCAATGAGAATCTTGTCTTTTTTAAGTGTCAACAAGACCCCCTTCAAAGTTTTCGAAAGTCTGCAATAGCCCAGACTTCGAAATACTTTGAACCGCTGTGATGGTAGTGTGGAGTATGAACGTCGCCATGATGGTTGAGTTCAGCTTCGCCTTCAATCCTGCTTTGGGATGAATTCGCCGAAGAATTGCAATGGTTCGCGAGTAGCTTCGCGTCGGGGTGGCTCCGCGCCTGGGCTTCCAAGAAATAAGTCCGCTTTGGAACTCCTGTTGCTTTTTCAAAGCCAACTGCCGTGGGGCGGTTACGAGGAGGATCATTCCTTCTTTGCGCCAATCGAGAGAGATGTTCTCCGATTTTCACGTTTCCAAGGGAGGATATTCCCTTTATTCAAGGCGCCATAAATGCCTTTTATGAGGGAGACGTTTTCTCCCTTTGCATGGTTCCAAGGGAAAACCGTCCCTTCCATCAGGGCGCAATAAATGCCTTGAATGCGCTCGTGCTTCCACGCTTGAGGTGGTTGCGCTCAGGCCATGGGGCCTATAAATAGGACACTCGAGGTCCTCTGAAGAGAAGTGCTTTGCCTTTCTTCTTCTCTTCTCTTGGTTGAGAGAGATACTCAGGTCTCTGAATTAGTGGGAAAACCCACTCTGGTTGTTTAACCGGCCAAGGACCAGTAAGTCTTGATCATTCGAAGACTTTACTGCTTTTAAGGAACTCATTTCCCTTGATTTAGCTTTGGCAGCTCGCTTTAGGGATTAACTTCCCTTGTTCTTCATCTTGCAATTGGCTGCTGCAGAGAAGGATCTCATCATAGCTTTCTGTGAAGCTTTGGCTTGATCAGTGAAAGATCGTTGCTTGTTAAGTCCGCTGCGCAGGCAGGACTTGGGACTTGGCTTCTTCAATAGTTGAGCCAGTCTTGCCATATTGGTGAATGTTGAGACTGTTTCTCACAAGATCAGTCTGACTTTGCCGTATAGGCGAGGCTAGGACTTGGCGTTTGCTGAACCAGCCCATGGTTGCCGTGCAGGCGAGGCTTATCCTCTGCTTTGACTGAAGTTGGATTACTTTGCCGCCGAAGAATCTGACTTAGTATTTTTGCAGCTCTTTCTGTGCTTGGCTGCTAACTTGCTCCAATTTGCCTTGCAGCGAGCTATGCTTGCCGGTCTGGTAACTTGATGGAAGAAGCCATAAAATTGCCTTATGCTTCCCCGGTTGAAGCTTTACTTTTAAGCAGGAGGAATAATTCGGGGCAGCGAATGCGCGTCCCAGGGGCTGTTGGCAGCCTCTTATCCGAGATGATTCGTTCTGAGGTGAGGCTGGTCGCCGCTTCGTCGGAGGTGATCAGTGAGATCACTGACATCGTTGCCGACTTTCAACTTTGGTGGCCTTCGTCGGAGACGATCCACTTCAGGGGAGTGGGCCTCACGCCCGTCAGATCCGTAGCATCAAAACTAGTTCCCATTATAGGTGATCTGACGTGTTGGCGGCGATAGGTTTTTATTGCCAGGCTTCAACAAAAAATGGCCTGGCAAGACCTGCCATTTTGTGGAGAAAAATGACCGTGTCCTTGTGGCACCACTGATTACAGCCTTATGCAGGAGGAAGGCCATTCCTGTCCCGTTAGTCTGGCCTGGGAGCAGATAAAACCGTTTGTATGCCTCAAATGATCTTGTTGGGCAACTGAATGTGTTTGTATGAAACATAACTTTGATGTAATATCAATGTACCCTTGCTTTTTCAATCAATGAAAGTTCATCGTCTGATCATCTGATTTTTGTTTACTTTCACTGAGAATTTGGCCATAGCGGGACTAAACTGCATGCGGAGTTAAGGACATAGTCCTTTCCTTGAGTGATCTTCGCGAGACTGGCATGTCAGCGCCTTTTTAGAGGGCTAAAGTAAGCCTTTCGGCTAAGTTCTTGAAGGATTGTGCGAAGTCCGCACTTTAAGCCAGGGTGAAGTTAACCCTTAGCGGAATCGAAGCAGCGCTTCTCGGGAAGGCGCTTTGGGCGGCGTTTCGAATTAATTCGAAACGGCGGCATACGCCCTTTTCGAGGCCACGTTTCAGGCGCTGATTGGCCTATAAAAGCCCGATCGGGCTGAGCAGGAAAAGATCTCCTTTTTTAGAGAAATTTCTATCTCTTCCTCTCCTTCTTCTTCCTTCTTTGCTTCAGAGTTCTTTGAGAACCCTTACATTTCTTTGATGGCGCCCAAAAGACGAGCAGGGAAAGAAGTGGCGACTTCTGCGGCAGAGGGCGCTCCTCCTCCGGTCATCGAGCGACCGATCACCGGTAAGGAATTTTCCTGTCTGATTAGAGAGTGGTCTCCATCTTTTGGAGCCGATACTCGGTTATTAGGACGATCAAATATGATCTGTCCTTATCAGGGAACTCGTTTCCTTCAACTTCCCTATTTTGCTTGCACCAGGGAAGTGAGAACTGAACAGTTCTTCTTTGGGCTTTCGCACGAAGCCATAACTTGGGTCATCTCCGTACTGTTTGAGGAAAAGGACTTGAATAAGTCCTCTCAGTCATGATGACTTTTGACCATAATGCCCCTTTAATGACGTCAGCCCTTAGGGCTATACCACTTCCTGCTTTAAGCGAAGTCGGCGTTTTGGATATTTTCTGCAAAGATGCAGTCTTATCCATGAAGTGAAGCTTTTTCAAAGCTATCGCCTTGCAGGCCCTGCTTGCTGGGCGAGGCTATGCCTTAGTGAATTTTTAAGATTTCGCATCCACTTGATTGGTGAACTAACCATAGCTCATTTCTGTTTTTGCAGTTCATTACGCCTCTGGCCTCCAAAACAGTCTGTTCGGTCTAGCCAGTCGAGCAGGCGGAAGCATCAGCTTGCAGTTCTATGGGCAGGCTTCATTGTTCAGCGAGCCGAGCTCCCTTGTACGAGATACGCTCATTCAGGGCGGTGGTCCGCAGGCCATGCGGAGCATCTTGACTACGGCTCCATTTGAAGATATCGACCGTCAGGCTTACAGAAAGCCTGACTTCATGTTCGGGGATGCTGCACCAGATCCCGATCGCCAGCTACAGGCCGGTGAAGGCCAGTGGATCTTCCAGTTGGACGGCGAGAGATTCTATCTCCCGTCCGCTAAGCGGCATTTTGCTTTGTCTTCCTTTGCGAGCGCAACTCAGGCTCGGAAGATGGCGTGGGGCGTGAGCCTAAATGCCGAGTCTGTAAGTGTCGGGAGGTTGACATTCCAGTCCGGCTATTCGAGGGCTGGCCCTCCTCGTAGCATAATGGGGCTATACCCTGGGAAGGTATCGCGGGACCTTCCAGTAGGAGAGAACCCAGCTGCGGCGCCGACCTTTGGCACTCAGTTCTGCGAAGTTGACGGGAACTATCCCGCCACCGATTTCAGGACTCCCGGTTGGGTCCACCCTCCTAGGTCGTGGTGGGCGGAGTTGACCAACTATATCCTCACTCATTTTGAGGGGGATTTAGAGAGGTTAAACCTCCATGAGGCCGTCAGGGCGACCTGCTACGGCATTGAGATGAAGGTGGCGTGCTTCTACGCCATCCTTGAGTTGTATTGCCCGGCCTCGGGGACTTTCTTCACCCCAGTTGGTGAGTTGGGCATGGCCCTGCACGAGATGCAGGAGATCTCTGCTTTGCCCTTCGGGTCTCTTCCATACGAAGAGTACTTTCCCTGTGAGGCGGAGTTGGCTATTCTGGAGAAGCAGGAGCCTGCTCTGCTCGAGACATATCGGGAATTGATGTGCCACTTGCATATTTGCTCCAGCATCCATACTGGTGGCAAAGGTAGCTCGAAGAGCTTGAAGAGCTGGGGGAACTACTTGTTCCCGGATATGACTAGTGCGCCTGAGGCAGCTCATTGCGGAGTTGCTGAAGAAGACATCTTGGCAAGGATGGAGGTGCATGCTGAAAAGGACATCGTCATGGCAGAAGATGATGGTCCTTTCGAGAAGGGTGATGTTCTTCGGAGCTTTCACCATCAGGCCCGTCGGCCTATGTCTCGCAAGGCGTTGCTGGCCGGCTTCTTAACCATCTGGTTAAAGAAGTGTGTCGTGCCTTCTTCTTCGGGTGACATCGTCCATCCGACTGTGCTGCTGCCTGCCGTCCGCTTGGTCCATGGCCACCGTCTGGGTCTTCTCCCGGCCATGGTGTGTTGTATTCAGAGGGGCCTTCGTGCACTGACGGAGGCTTTCTGCAGGCCAATGGCGTCAAGGCGAGGGAAGGGTGCCGTCCTGCCTTGTGATGGACCCAATCCTAGGGTAGGTTTACCGTACACCTACTTGATGGCGTGGTTCGCCTTGCACTGTCCCAGTTTGATTGGAGCTGGGGAAGACCCTCCGCAGGGTGTTCAAACGGCGCTTCTCCGTCGCTTTGAAGGCCGTTCGTGGCAGAAAACTTATGTGGCCGAGGCCCGTAAGTTAGTGCGTCGTTATGACGCTTATAGCCTGTTCCGTTGTTTTCCTCGCCTGCGGGGTGCAGGATACAACGAGGAATTCCGTGATGTGGAATCAGGTCGGTCTCCCATGAGTCGGGGTGTTTTCGAGTGGCTGGTCTGTATCCGGCCCTCGCATTTACTGTACAGGAGTGGGGATACCTGCTACCTGGAGCCCTACGTCCCGAGCCGGTTTGCCCGCCAATTTGGGTATGACCAGTTGTATGTGGGCAACCCCAATCCGGACCTGGCTTTCATGGGGAGCCTCATTGATGGGGCTCGTGCTTGGCGGTTCTTTACCGCGGATGACACTGGAGCGTGGCTACGCAAACCGCTGAGGGATCCCGGCCTTTGGACGACCCTGTGTTTCTGCCAATGGTATGCGGCTTCGAACTCCACGCCTGCTGGGTTTAATGCCAACCGTTCGGGCGTGAAGTTAATTTCTCATCGGATGAGGCAGAAGGCTTCCGATAGGATGGAGGGCAAACGGGTCCGTGTTCCTGGCATAGAGGAGTTCATCGCTGTAGATGACAGCGGGGCTTCTGATGCGGGGAGCCCTTGCTTCGTGGCGGGGATGAGGGTTGATGCCCATGAAGCTGATGCTCGTGAAGCCGGATCTGGTGTAGTGGGGATAGCTCCCTCACAACATGTGGAGGAAGTGGAGGAAGAGGACTCTGATGTCCACTTCAAAAGGAAGCGTGGGAGTGGATCCCGTAGGAAGTCGTCGGCGAAGAGGCCCCGTCGCCAGACTCCTACCATCGTGGTAGAGGGTGAGCCCTCTGCTGCGCCTCCTTCTACTGCTCCATTAGTGGCTGAGCCGTCGGTTGCTGAACCGATTACTGGTAAGATTGACCTCCATATAATATGCCTTCAGCACACTTTAAATAACTCATCATTTGCTTTTTGTTGCAGGAGCTGAGGAGCATGGGGAGCAAGGGGACCAGTATGATCCTCTATTTGCTTATGGAGCTGCAGCTGGTTCCTTTACTCGCTCGGAGGAATCTGGAGGTGATGCGGCCGACATTGGCCCGTCGGGCGCTGGGACTTCTAAAGGAAGTCCTATGGCCTCCAGCTCTATCGGGTGGTCTGCGGAGGAATCGGCGAGCGGGCCGGCTATCCGCGTTGAGTCTGGTAAGAACTTTTCGATGGGACCCCTGGATTCTGATGCGGCTGACGAGGTGACATCAGCCTTCGGTAAGACTAAGATCTCTTGGTCCTCGCCTGTTTGCTGCGTCTCCTTTTTGACCTTGGTTTTGTTGCAGGTATTCGTCCCCAAGGTGCATCAGCTTCGAAAGAAGCGGCGGGTTTCCCTGAAGGGTCAAGGGGCGATATGAGCGCTTCGACCGGGGCAGACGCTGCTGTGTTGGATGCGCTGTATGGCGACCTGCCTTCTTATCAGCCCATGTCAGCTGAAAGGCGAGAGGCTGAAGGGGCGGCAGTCCCGGAGGTATCCTCACTTCCAGTTACATCAACGAGTGAGGTGCAGACTGTTTTGCCGATTACGGCATTGAGGGTGATTGTGAGCCCTACCTCTCCAACGCTGGTGGTTGAGGCTGTTGCTCAGGAGGTGGTTGCCAGTCCTTCCTCCACGGTGGCTGGCGTGCTGGTGTCGCTGAGGACTCCGCCGAGGTCGCCTTTGGCCTGCCCTGCTGCTGTCGATGTTCCCGCTTCTTCTTCTGCGGCGGTGTCGCCTGGGATGGTAAACTGCTCCGAGGTTGTCTCAAGGGTTGATGAAGCTGAGAATGACTTCATCGGTAATCTGGTCGACAGCTTCTATAACAGCTTGGAGCAGACTATCGGTCTCGTCTTGAAGGGCTCGCCTGTGCCGTTCTCGAAGCTGAAGATGGTCCTCTCCCGTGGCATTGAGTGTATCCGGGACTTTGAGGGGTACCATCAAGCTGCTGCTTTAGAGCTCCTGATAGATGACCTTGAGAAGGACGTGGAGGAATGGCGCCATTTCCATCGTTCCGACGCAGCGTCTTTGGCTGATGAACGACTCACACGTCTTGTCGCCCAGAGGCGCGAGGCTCAGCTCGCCGCTCAAGAGGCTGCTGAGGCTATCTCCTCTGACTTGAGGTCCTTGGAGACAGAGGACGCAGAGGTTGGGAGTGCAATTGACGCTTCCAACAGTGCTCTTCTTGATGCTGAAGATAAGGTTAAGAGGGCTGAAGAGATGATCCGAAAGGCAAATCTCCTCTTATCTAAGGCTACACAGATGTGTCATGAAGAGTCTGCGCGGCTTAAGCAGCTCAGGGCTCGAAGTGAGGAACTGGCGGAGCGGAAGTCATCACAGAGGGCGACTTTAGCGGAGGTCGAGGCTCGTCTGGCTCAAGCGGTGGACTTCAATGAGGCTGAGCTAAGATCACAAGCGCTGGCCCAGGCTGCTGATGACAGGAGGACGAGGCTAGCTTCGCTCGGAGATCGGATCCGATCTTATCATGTACGCCTATAGGCTCCTCCATGTATCCCATCCCTTTTGGAATTTAATAAAAATTCATTCTTTTGTCGTCTTTGTTTGTTTGGATAATGAGGCATGGCTGTTGGTTCAGAGGTCGCGATGACATAACCAATTGAGATGTTGCCAGTCTCGGGGTTAGCCCATTGCGGGGCTAAAAGGGGAGATACTTGCCTTTTGTAAATGTCAGCAAGCATCGAGATTGAGACTTAGCTGTCTGCTGGTTCAGAGGTCGCAATGACATAACCAATTGAGACGCCGCTAAGTTCAATGGTGGATGAAACTTGGCTATCTGCCAGTTCAGAGGTCGCAATGACATAACTGGTTGAGAAGCCACCAAGCTCAACAATGAGTGATACTCGTCTTTTGTAAATGTTAACGAGTATCGAGACCTGTCTTTTGTAAATGTCAACAGGACTCGGGATTGAGACTTAGCTGTCTGCTGGTTCAGAGGTCGCGATGACGTAACCAATTGAGACGCCGCTAAGTTCAATGGTAGATGAAGCTTGGCTATCTGTCAGTTCAGAGGTCGTAATGACATAACTGGTTGAGAAGCCACCAAGCTTCACAATGAGTGATACTCGTCTTTTGTAAATGTCAACGAGTATCGAGACCTGTCTTTTGTAAATGTCAACAGGGCTCGGGATTGAGACTTAGCTGTCTGCTGGTTCAGAGGTCGCGATGACGTAACCAATTGAGACGCCGCTAAGTTCAATGGTAGATGAAGCTTGGCTATCTGCCAGTTCAGAGGTCGCAATGACATAACTGGTGAGAAGCTACCAAGCTCAACAATAGGTGATACTCGTCTTTTGTAAATGTCAACGAGTATCGAGACCTGTCTTTTGTAAATGTCAACAGGGCTCGGGGTTGAGACTTGTCTTTTGTAAATGTCAACAAGCTCAAAATAGGTGATACTTATCTTTTGTAAATGTCAATAAGTATCGAGACCTGTCTTTTGTAAATGTCAACAGGGCTCAAGATTGAGACTTAGCTGTCTGCTGGTTCAGAGGTCGCGATAACGTAACCAATTGAGACGCCACTAAGTTCAATATTGCAATGGAGTTTGGGAAGAGTCTCGTTTTCACGGGGAGAACCGAGGGAATCACTATCATAGGTTTAATGTTAACGTAACAGCGAGATATATGTGGTCCTACCATTCTATGGATGAGAATTGGTAAGTGATTTTGGAGGTCTCATTTTCTCGGGGAGAAACGAGGGGATTGCTGTCATAGGTTTAATGTTAACATAACAGCGGAATATATGTGGTCCTACCATTCTATGGATGAGAATTGGTAAGTGATTCTGGAGAGGGAATCAAGTGGGAGCAGGTCCCTTGGGATTTTAAGCAAACCCCCAGCTATCAACAGGTTTGATATGCTTGGAGAAAGAGAGAGGCTCTCTTTGTGCGCATTCCGGACGCGCGGATCTCGATCAGAGGTGTAATGTTAACTTGATCGAGAGCAAGATCCTTGATTAAGGATAGTACTTCTTTAAGAACTTGCCATTGATCGGCATCATGAGGAGGTCGCCGTCTGCAGTTGTAAGGCGGTATGCTCCGTTTGAATAGACTGTCTCTATCACAAACGGTCCTTCCCATTTAGGCTGAAATTTGCCTTTGGTCTTGTGCGTCATAATAATCGGTCGTCTGACGGCTAAGACTAGGTCTCCTTTGTGGAAGACTCTCTGCTTGACCTTCTTATTGAAGGCTTTTGACATCCGAGCCTGATATAGCTCGATGTGTTGCTGAGCTTGCAGCCGCTTCTCGTCTAGGGCTTCGAGCTCTTGAAGACGCAGGCGATCATTGTCTTCTGATGTCATCTTAGTAGTCAAGGCTACCCGCAATGATGGCACCTGGATTTCCAATGGGATGACCGCTTCGCACCCATATACCAGGGAGAAAGGCGTATTGCCTGTCGGTGTCCGAACCGTAGTCCGTAGGCCCAAAGGCATTCACCGAGCTTTTTCGTCCCAATCTCGCTTGTTCGAGGAGACAAACTTCTTGAGCAGCTTGATGATTGTCTTGTTAAATGCCTCTGCCAAGCCGTTGGCGGCAGGATTGTAGGCGGTTGAAGCCACATTCTGAATTCGGTATTTATCGCAGAACCGATAGAACCCTTGGCTTACGAACTGGGGACCATTGTCATGGATGATCCGTCTGGGTACACCAAATCGATGGATGACCTGGTGTTTGATGAAGCTAACCAGATTGGAGGTTTTAACTTCGGCCAATGGTGTGGCCTCTGCCAATTTTGAGAAGTAATCGGTTATTGCCAGGATAAACTGGTGACCTCTTGCCGAAGAGGGACTGATTGGCCCTACGACATCGATTCCCCATGCTTCAAATGGCCATGAAGCAGCAGTAGGGTGGAGCAATTCCGAAGGTTGGTGAATGAAGTCTGCATGGACTTGGCACGCTTTACACCTTCGTGCATATTGGGTGGCATCGGCCATCATGGTCGGCCAGTAGTACCCAAGCCTGTGCAGCCTGTCTTTAAGCTTTGGACCCGGCTGGTGAGCTCCGCAAATGCCGTCGTGCGCTTCTTGGAGCGCTTCCTGTGCCTCTGAATGAGAGAGACAACGGAGGAGGACACCGTCATATGAACGACGGTAAAGTGTCTTCAAAGTGGGATCATAGTAGAAACGGAGTGACCTTCGTCTGATGGACGCCGCTTCTTTGGGATCGTCTGGAAGCAGACCGTGCAGAGCGTAGTCAATGAGAGGGAAGCGCCAATCCCTCGGCTCAAGACCCACGGAGATATTATGGACCTCTTGAATCTTTAGCATATGCTTGGAGCATACGAGATGCCGGGTTGCGACTGTGAGGTGATACTCGGTGTCGGCCGGTAAGGCTAGCGTTGTTGCTAATGCAGCGAGGCATCCGCCTTGGTATTTTGAGATCGGGACACATGCCCGATGTAGAAGCCTTCAAATAGGCTAGCCAATTCGATGGTTGTATGATAATAAGGCACCAAGTCCTCATGGCGGACTTCATATTCGCCTTTTACCTGGCTAATGATCAGCTTTGAATCGCCATAAGCTTCAAGGTAGCGTACCCCCATTCCATGGGCGAGCTGGAGACGATGAGCAGAGCATTGTATTCCGCTACATTATTAGAGCATGATTCTGTCAAGGAGAATGCTCTGGGAAGGATATGATCCTGTGGGGAGATGAACACAACCCCCACCCCGGCAATAATTTTCCCTTTGGGGCCCATCCGCGATGCTCTGTCGAAGAACATCTGCCACACTTCCTCTGCTGAGGTTGCATTAGACTCGAAGACTTCATCAGGGATGTCTTCGTGAAGTTTTGAATGTTCTGGAACTGGATGAGCAGCTAAGAACTCTGCAAGGGCCTGGCCTTTAACTGCCTTCTGAGGAGTAAAGGTCATGTCGTATTGAGACAACAGGAGTGCCCATTTAGCCAACCTTGAATTCAGCGACCCTGGCTTCGTCATGAGAAGACGTAAAGGGTTCACCCTGGAGATGACATGTATGGTTTGGCCAACCAAATAATGTCGCGTCTTCTGGACAGCGAAGACGAGAGCTAAACACTCTTTCTCAATAGGATTGTAGCGAGATTCCGCTCCTATGAGAGTCCTGCTCAGATAATAAATGGCCTGCTCATGACCATTGTCGTCCTTTTGAGCGAGGAGGGCGCCGAGGGAATAATCCAGAGCTTTTACAAGCAAGAATGGTTTCCCTGATGTAGGGGCCACTAAGACCGGAGGTTTGTGAGATACCTCTTAATGTCTTCATAAGCTTCTTGACAAGCTTGGTCCCATATGAAGGCAGTACCCTTTTTCATGAGACGGGTAAAGGGCTGGCAACGGCCTGAAAGATTTGCTATGAATCTTCTGGTGTAGGCTAATCTGCCTTGCAAGCCTCGGAGCTCTTTGAGGTTCCTCGGTGGATGCATGTCCTGGATGGCTTTGACTTTGTCTGGATCCAGATGAATCCCTTTCGATGTGACAATGAACCCAAGGAATTTGCCGCTGGATACTCCTAAGAAGGATTTTGTCGGGTTCATTTTCAGCTGATGAGCCCGCATTATGTCGAACATCGTTCTCAGATCGCGAAGATGTTCATCTTTGCTGCGGCTTTTGATGGCAATGTCGTCGACATAGCATTCCACCGTCTTTCGGAGATGGTCGCGGAAGATCATGCTCATCGCCTGCTGGTAGGTTGCTCCGGCGTTCTTCAGTCCGAAGGGCATCACAGTGTAGCAGTATACCCCCAATGGCGTTCGGAAAGAAGTATGCTTCTCGTCATCAGGATACATCTTGATCTGGTTGTACCCTGAGAAGCCATCCATGAAAGACATCCTCTCGAACCCGCATATGTTGTCGATCATGACATCAGTGATCGGCAGTGGGAATTCATCTTTGGGACAGGCCGTATTGAGATCACGGTAGTCGATGCAGATCCGTATTTTCCCGTTCTTTTTGAGGACGGGGACGATGTTAGCTACCCAGTCTGGATGTTGTTCCTCCCGGATGAAGCCACAAGCAATGAGCTTATGAACTTCGGCTTCAATAGCCTCCATGATGTTTGGGCGGAACCGACGTTGTTGCTGCTTGACCGGCTTAACGTCGTTCTTGATGTTTAGACGGTGCATGGCGACCAGTGGATCAAGTCCGGGCATGTCTTCATAGCTCTAGGCGAAGACATCTATATACTCTTTTACGAGCATTATCAATTCTTCCTTTTCGATGAGTGATAAGCTTTCACTTATGAAAATAGGCTTGAGGTGATCTTGACTACCCAAGTTAACCTGGATCACCTTGTCTTCGGTAGGTGGCTCGCGCAGCTCGAACCGCTTTTCCCATTGGAGACTTAATTGCTGGGCCCAAGGTTCCTCATCAGCAGCGTCCGCAGGTTCCAATTGACTGCCTGAAGTCGTATTCACAGTGAGGCCGTTGAACATTCCTCCTATGCTGATGTCAGAGTCCCACTCGGCAGATGAACCCGACTGTGATGGAATTGGTTCGTCGTCTTTGACCTGAACCGTCACCGACGATGTGGGTGTAACATAACCCAACCCCCTGCGTGTACTATCATAGTAATTTGCAGGTTTCCCTCTTGGGATGGAATTACGCATCAAGCTGCGTCTTCCTTTTCCGAAGTTTAGGCCCGCTCCCCGCTTCAGGTTGTAACCCATCTTCTTCATAATATGGCGCGCTGATGGCGCGTAATGAAAGAACTGTGGAGCATCCGACTCTGAGCTTGAGTCTATAGTTGAGAATCTCCCTGGCCGGGCTCTGCCGAAGATTATCGGCAACTGACCTTGTTTGGATGGAGGAATCACCAGCGTGGCCCCTTCTATAACCTCCACAGATGTAGTAGCCGAACTTGGCTCATGTACGGGCATATGAAGAGAGCCATCCATCATGGATTTAATCGACTCGATGCTCGCAGGATAATCAAAAGAGATAGTATCATTAATTACCCATTCTCCCTCTTCATCGGAAGGGATATTACATTGGGGGTCATTAAAGCATGCTACAATTGGTTCGCCAATCGAAATGGCTGGCACGCCTGTTTCGGATTCTGAATCCGCCTCATTGCCACTTTCATCATCGTCTGGCAATGGTTGTGCAGGCGTTCCATCGGCCTCTTGATACAAGAGGGCGTCGGTGAAGTAGTTTTCCACCCCCTTGAAGGGTTGCTTTTCAGCGAAGACAGTTCGTACTGTCGCATCATCTTCAACATATTTGAAGCACTGATGGAGAGTGGAAGGAACGATCCAGTTGGCATGGATCAAGGTCTTCCTAGTAACAGGTTGTATGATGTGTCAGCGTCGATGACATAGCATGTTACCTCTGACTTCAGGCTTCCGATTCTGCAGCGGAGCCGAATCTTTCCAAGCGGATGGCTGCTCCCGGCGTTAAAACCGTATATTGTAGTGGTGGTTGCGAACAACCTGTACAATGGTATGCCGAGGAAATAGAGGAGCCTTTTGGGGATGATGCTGAGTGCAGACCCCGGATCGACTTGTACTCTTTCAATGCATGTTGAACCGATATATCCGGTATAGTACAGAGGTCGATCATGCTTGTTGTCTTTGAGAAGCATATCTTCCGCCGTAAAGGTAATAGCAGGCACTTTGGACTGTGCGTGATGGCACTCTGAGCAGGAAGGCTGCATCTCATCACCAGGAACCTCAGGCATGTATGTCAGAAAGGACTCCGAGTCGGCCAGCGCATCTCTGAGTGCCTCTCTTGTCTCTTTAGAGAGACGAAGGAGCTCGTGTATTGTGATACGAGCCGGGATATTGGCTAAGTGGGCCAATATATCAAAGCGAAAGGGCGTGGCTAACCCTTGGCCTGGCGGTTTCTTCAACACATGGTTGAACCGCACTTCCTTAGGCTTCTCCTTCCCTTTGGTCAGGACTGGAGTGGATGCTGGTACTTGTACTGACGTCGTTTGCTGTTGTATCTCGTCAGTAGACTTTCATACTGCTTTAAGTATGATCTTCCAGACCGGGTGCCTGTCTGTTGAGGTGCATCTGCCTGCGTTGTACAGGCATGCTTCTTTTCTTCTGAATCGCTGAGGGAAGCCGAAGTAAGATTACCATCATCTGGCAGGACAGAGATGACATTGCAGGACTTGCCCTTTTTGCTGGAGTCCTTCGACGTCCGCTGTACGTCTCGGACGAGGTCAGGGTGTATCCACATAACTTCCCCTGTCTCCAATGTCAAGGGGACGAGACCCTTGTCAACTTTAGCCATGGTTGAAGAATGCTTGACTTCCAACCGCGGTGTGGGGGCCGAATAGGTCCCGTCGGGAACTGTGACCTTCTGAGCAGTGCCGAACTCAAGAGTCACCATATTGGTAGTGACTTTCTTCTGTTCTGTCTTCAATGTGAGGACTCCGGCATCGACCAAGGCTTGAATTCTATCCTTGAGAACATAGCACTTGTCAGTAGGATGGTTGATCATCCTGTGGTAGAGGCAGTATTTAGGGTCGTTTGTACGCCCTATCTCATTGGGACGCGCGAGCGTCCGGTAGCTTCATCTTGTTCCCTTTGTGGAGCAGATGGAATATCGTGACCACCTGGTCATCTCTGAAGGAGTACTGCTTCGGAGGAAACTTGGGCTCTTGGCTGTTGACGCCGCTCTTCTTGGCCTTTGACTGCATGTCCCCGGTCAGCTCGACGGACATAATCTCCTTCCCTTTAGCTTGGGAAGACTGCGGGAGATCGCTGCGCCCTTTGTTGTTCGCGCCCCATTTGCTCCTAGGGGCGGATGGCTCGAACTTCTTAGCCGATTTCTCGGCTATCTCAGCTTGTTCGACCAATTCCTTCCAAGTATGGGCTTTGACAGCCCCCATGCGGACTTCTACTTGATCCAAGAAGTTGTGCCTGCATGTCTGTAAGAGCATGGGTAATGGCATCCCTGCTGGGCACATCAGAGATAGATTTCTGAACCGCTCAATGTATTCACGGACAGATTCGCCTTTCCTCTGCACAGTGGAAAGGAGCTTGTCCATGGTCACTTCGGTGTCATCCTCATAGAAGCGAGAGAGGAACCGAGTTTCCAGGTCGACCCAGGAATTGATAGAGTCCTGAGGAAGGCTTCGGAACCAGTCGAATGCCACCCCTTTCAAGGTGCCGATGAACAACCTAGCCATGATGGCGTCGTTGTTTAGAACATTACCGGTCTGGGACCGGAAATAGTAGATGTGCTGATTGGGCGAGCTCTTACCATCATACGTGTGCAACGTTGGTGGTTTGAACTTTGGCGGATATGGCACCGAATCCCACTCCAGCGGATAAGGACGGACTGCCCCTACCTTCTTTAATTCATCCCTCTGAGCTAGGGATGCGATTTGAGCTTGAAGGCCTTTAAGGACTTCGGCATCCAGGGAAGAGCCTCCCTTAGATTTCTCCGTCTTGGGCGGATCGTTGCTGAGGTGTCCCTCCTCATCATGATTGCTCCCGTATCATCATTCCGGTTGCTGAGGAGCTGAGCGAGCATCTATTGAATATTGTCCAGGGCCTCTTGCTGAATTCTGGAAGTTTGCTCCTGAGCTTCCAGGCGCTGACGAAGATCATCATTGGCGTTATCGGCCATATTGACCGATGCTTTGTCTGTCCGTATAGAACTGACTGTTGCTGAAGAGGCATACCCGCTGTCTTCATCTTCTCCATCAGATGATTGGGGTGATCGTCTGGACTGTGGCGAGATTAGGGCCTTTGAGGAAGAAGGCTGCTCATAATTATAGGGTATCGCTACCCTGGATCTGGTGTTTCGGAAAACACCTTCTTCGCGCACCAAGACTT
The DNA here is from genome assembly GCA_038442645.1 of Agave tequilana. Lineage (NCBI taxonomy): Eukaryota > Viridiplantae > Streptophyta > Magnoliopsida > Asparagales > Asparagaceae > Agave > Agave tequilana. Next base: position 148,084 of record JAVJIF010012466.1, read on the forward strand.
CACCTAAGCCCGGGCTATAATCTGGATCTGGGGAGCCGAAAGGGGTATCATCAGATGTATGACCTTCCCTGTGTCGCTCTCGTCCTCTTCCGGTCATGTTGACGGACGCGAAGGCTAGGTCTCGCGAAGCGCTCCTTTCATGATGTTTCTTTATGGCATGTGCGGATAACCGGTCAAACACCGATTGACGGTGCGGAGGTGCCACCTTGATTGGATATTGCCGACAATGGGCTGAATGGATTGTCACAAGTCGGCATCCTCTTTGACAACACGGGAAAGTGGTTTGGAGAGACTCCAATTCCCGCTTGTTCGTCAAGAATTGTCGAAGGTTAGGCTCAACAGAGCCTGAACAACCCCGTAGAGAGGCCTTTTGGAGCGTACAAGGGATGATGCTCCGTTCTTCTTATCCCTGCAGAAGGGATTAGTACTGAATAGTACTTTGGCGCTAGCTTCGCTGACAGGTGCGAGCTTAGTGCCTGATGAATTGGGGAGCGGAGCACGCTGTGGTGCTTTGCCCGCTATTCTGCTGCGAAGGGAATCAACCTCAGATGACACTGCGGCCTTAGCCTTGCGGCCGCGAACCCAGTGAGTTCGTTGTGGTACAATAGCTTCGCTTGTACGAGCGAGGCTGACATGAGGCTTCGCTGCCTTTGATTCAAGTGACGGTATGATTGCCGTCGTGACTTCATGGCTGGCAGCATCGTCAGGGCAGATGGACATCTTACCCTTTTCTTCGCGGGAGAGGCGCAGTCTCGGCATGACTACTCCGGGAGCTTTGGTTGAAGACTCCTGTTTAGGCTTCCATATCAGCCTTGACAGGGGACGCCTAGGTTCGCAAGGAACCTGAATAGCCACAAGCGGGGCTGTGGGGTGTTGGCAAGATTCTGCCTCTGGTTTCTGATTTGAAACCTTGGCCATGAAGACCTTCCTGTGCTTCCGTGCTCGAAGCGTCAGGCCACCCCCAGAGAGGACTTCTTCAAATCTTCCTTGATCGATCTGGATAACCAGGTTCTCAAAAGTGCAGGATCTGGGCTGCGGGCATGTTTCCTTATTGCGCCAGAGAACTGTGGCAGGTTTGCAGAGAACCTTTACCGTCTCCGCAGAGACTTCGCTTGAAGATTTAGCCAGAGAAGATCTGGCTGCACTGGCTTTTCTGAATTCAGAGATAGACCCGAAGGTCTGATCGTCGCATTGCGACACTTGATTCTCAGCAAAGGAGAATACAATCCCCAGCGGAGTCGCCATCTTGTTTTCCATTATGTTTGCAAAGGGGGAAAACTTACAAAAAAGGTTTGAGGAGCTAAATTACAAGTATTCTTAAAAGATTACAAGTAGATCTCCTCAGAGATTCTGGAAAATGTGCCGATAGGAGTCTGGTCAGCGCGCGACCACTTTGTCCCTTTGACGATGCGAGCGATGAGATTCCCTTCTCGCCTGGTTCGGGGAATCAGAGAACAGAAGGTTGGTAGAACCCTCTTGCTGCTTCTCAAAATCGCCTTCAATAAGGAATTCCTTCTCGCCTGGTTCCGGAGATTCCTTGAGAAGAAGGACGACGTTAGGGTATCAACACCCTGATTAGAGAAAGCAATTCTCTAAAGGTCTCTGAATTTGAGAACGCGCGGTGCCTTGTGAAGAAGCCTCTGCTTGTGGAGTCCTCCCGTATGTATGCGTCTCTCTTGATTCTTCTCCCTCTCTCTGTGTGTCTGTGTGTCTCCTTGTACCCCTGGCGGGCTATTTATAGGGAGAGCAAGGGTATAATCGTCCCCTTGAAGATATGGAAACAGATTGAACCGAATCTTGTTTAAATCTGGAAAGTAGCCTTGCTGCGAGGCTAGGATAGCTTCTGCGGAGCTAGAATTGGCAGGTCGGTGGATCTTTCTGATTTGTTTTGATCCTTTCCATATCGTTGGGAGATTCTCCTTGATCCTCTTACTCGTTTTAAGAGAGTCAAGAGATTACGGCAATCACCTGCCATATTTGAATCCCGATTGGATTTGATTGATTGAATCCGATCTCATCAGGAGATTTGATTGGTCAAAGGTTGACCATAGCAGGCTGATAGCGGAGCTAGAGGCAATCCTTAGCGAAGTCCGAAAAGAGGGTTTTCGGCGAAGTTATCAGTAGCTTCCTGGCGAAGTTGGATGATGCTAGCCTCTCAATCGAGGCTATCTCCTTGGGCTAATGTAATGCTAAATGCTAGCATCTTAGACCTGCTGAGGTCTGTTTAGAAACAATCCGGGTTTCACAGTTCTGCTTGCTGGATCAGTGGAGTCCAAACCGCTTCCTTGTCCCTTGGAGGTGGGTGGTGAAAACTGGTCTTCAGCTTGTCTGTCCCTTGTCTTTTGTAAATGTCAACAAGTTTAGACATCGTTCGGACCAATGAGAATCTTGTCTTTTTTAAGTGTCAACAAGGATCACTAATCTTGATCGGGTAATAACCAGAGTGTGAGTCCCACTACTTCAGGGACCTCAGTCTCCTTGCTAGAGCAATGGGGAGGGGTCATAAACAAACCTCCTAGAAAAGAGGAGTATGTTTCTTGAGTAGGACTATAAGAGTCCTATTTATAGGCCTCCTGGCCTGACTACGCCGCTACCACTTCAAGCTTGGGAGCGCGGGCGAAGTTAAAGCATTCAAATGCTTGACCTTAAGAAGAGAATAATCTCCCTCAGGAATGCACAGAAAGAAATTATTTTGAACTTCGGAGAAGGGAATAATCTCCATCGTAAATGCAAGGGAAGTTATTCAAACCTCGAAAAAGGAAGCCATTCCTCTCATAACTCGCAAAAGCGGTTAGCCTCAAAAACGGAACATCTCTCCATCACAGCGAGCGCGAGGCTAATGCTCGTATTCCAATTTGGTTTGAAGCGAAGCTACTTCAGGAAGTCCAAAAGCGAAGCTACTTCAGGAAGTCCAAAGGTGAAGCTACCAAGAAGCGTGAATCTACATAGGAGCGGATCGCCAATGCCTCGGCGAACTTAATTCCAGCCCGAAAGTGGGACTAGAGGCAAAATTGAACTCGATCATCAAGGTGATGTTCACATTCACATATCGTCAATCAAAGCAGTTCAAAGTATTTCAAAATCTGAACCATTCCATTCCAGATTCAAGGAAACCTTGAAGGGGGTCTTGTTGACACTCAAAAAAGACAGGACTCCCGCATTCATCTTCAACTGGTCTGAACACGTCTAACTTATCGACATCTACAAAAGATAAGTCGAGACAAGCTGATGACCAGAGACGAGGCAGCAGCATGGACATTACTAGTCCAGTAAAGTAGATAGTAAGCCAAAGTTGCTTTTGAAGAGACCCAAGCAGGCCTAAGATGCTAAGTTAGCTCAATACTTAGCCTGGGCATAACCCCGAGGTAAGCTTTGTAGCTCTGCATGAAACTAAAGTTTCGCCTAAGCCTAGTAGCCTCGCTTTGAAGCTAAACTATCAGCTTCGCATGAAGCTTCCCATTTAACCCCGCCGGAGGCTGATCCAAGAGTTTCGCGCCAGAGGCTCTATCCCTAACTAAGTCGTAGCTCCGCTATGGGCTGAGCCTTAGCTTCGCACGAGGCTCCGAATGTAACTTCGCCTAAAGCTATAAGCTAGCTCTCGCAGTGGGCTTTGCCAGGTCATCAAATTGACCGTTTCAAAATCTCTCGAGGGATTAATGTGTGAACCCCACTAATTTAGTGGGATTAACGTTACACCCGCCTACTTCGTCCCACATTAAATTGAGACGATTGAGCCATAACGGCATGAGGACGTTCGCACGAACCCTCTAGCTTCGCCAGAAGCTCACAAAGAGCTTCGCGGCAAGGTCATTTGCGAGCCTCGCACGAAGCTAATGGCTGATTCAGCCTTGCTGAATTCAAGGGGGCGGGTTACACCCCACCTTGGGCTATAAATAGTCCCTTGCTGAGCCAAGGGATGGACACACACAAGGAGAGACAGAGAGGAGATTGGCTTGAAAAGAGCAGAATTCTAGCAAAAGGGCTCTATTGATCTTCTGTTCTCTGATTCCCTGAACCAAGCGAGAAGGGAGTCTTATTAGGAGGCAGTCTTGATCACCTGATCAATTGCATCATCAAAGGGATAAAGTGATGGCGCGCTGATTGATTAGTCTCTAATTTTGCATAATTTTCATCACATTCTCATATTTATTTCATGAAAATTCTACTAATAAAACTTGCTTGCTTGATCCTAGGTCCATGGTGGGCAAATGAAGAAGAAGACCCAAATCACCATTTATTTGGTGATTAAAGGGCTAGTAAAATAGCTATTGACCTAGAGAGCTGACTCTGTCAAAATCAGGAGCGTTAGCCGACAGGGGGACAATAGCGCAACACGCAGCAGGCAGCGCCGCACGCGCCGCCGAAGGAAAGCCGCAGAAACGCGGCATTTGTCGCGTTTTCACGGTCAAACCAGAAACCGGGAATCCAGCAGACAGGGGGGAAACCAGGCGGCGCGCAGCAGGCGGCGCTGCGCGCGC